>CM019042.1:20877085-21009646 GCA_009664405.1 Drosophila bifasciata | reverse complement strand
TCATAACTACTTCATCACGTTTCCATAATGATGGAAAGTACCCCATTTTGTAAGCATTTGTTGAATATTTATGTTATGAGCTTCTTGCTTGTGGGTGGGAGAAGTTTTAATGCGATTGCGTTGATGTCGTCATCGCCTGGTGTTGTTGTTGTTATCCATTGCAGCTATTAGCTCGAGGGTCTCCTCTTCCATGACCTGGGGAATCGGCTCGGAGTCTTCGTGGGGCTCAGCCAGACTAATTGCCAAAGTCTCTTTTAGATCCTTTGTGGCTCTGTTGAGAGCGGTCTTGTCTATCGGGTTCCTTCAGAGGAAACGCCGTGTCTCGGTTTTAAGCTCGATCACCTGTGGATTCCAAAAGTGGACATCCCTGCTGGAGGCTCACGGCTGATTTGAGAGCCTGGGCGCAGCATGAACCGCTGCTTCCTGAATTTGCGTGGTGAGATTCGATGTTCTGAGAGCCTATTTCAGGCTGAGGTAGGCTCAGTCCGTCCAGGATTCCTCTACAAGGAATCTAAAACTAGAAATTGCCTATGACGAACTTTGGGCCTAGGCTGTCCAGGAGCATTTCGAAATCCTCGTCCCTGACATTGTGCCTGGATGGGCAGTAGGCGGCGGCTACAGTGATGTCACCGTGGGTGGTGTTGACGGCGCATTGCACTCAACCCTATTGGATGGCCGGTAGGGTCTCGGAAAGGATGCTGCTTCGGATGAGGATGGCTGTCCCGTCCCGGGCTGTACAATTGGGGTATTTGGCGGAGATAAGGTCTTACCCTCTCAAGGTGAGGTAAGACTTTGCGCATAAGTAGTTTTCGGAAATGAGTATGATGTCGGGTTGGTTGTTCGTTCAGTATAGCTCGACCTCTGGCCTGTTGTTAATCAGGCAGATTGCGTTCCAGATGGTAACGTCGAGTCCCGCTTGCATAGGGACTTAAAATCTGTGGCCATCATTGGCGTCATTTGGCTCATCGCTGCGTTGGCATAGCTGAAGTTTGGGTTAACCCTTCTGGAGTTCGCGTGATGTTGGGTACATTGAGTTGCCTCTTGGCTTTTTTATATGCCTGCAATCTTTGTAGGAGGCCGCATGTGGGTCTTCGCAGTGCAGCCAGTGAGCCGGTTTGCTGCTCTTTTTGCACTCTGAGGTTGGGTGCCCGTCTCCGCATTTGACACATCTGTACTCCAGGTGGCAGTACCAGGTGGCAGTGCCGTTGGGTACGTCCAATTCCCTGCAGCGATAGCATTGAGGCACATCGTTAAACTTCATTTGTGACTCGATTGTCACCACTGAGCAAAGTCGCTTAACTTAATCCATCCGAAGCAGCATCCTTTCCGAGACCCTACCGGCCATCCAATAGGGTTGAGTGCAATGCGCCGTCAACACCACCCACGGTGACATCACTGTAGCCGCCGCCTACTGCCCATCCACACACAATGTCAGGGACGAGGATTTCGAAATGCTCCTGGACAGCCTGTTCTAGGCCGGTTCGAGGTTGGCGAATAAGATGTTGAGAGGCTTTTTGGTGTCTCTCTGGGTGGGATTTTAGAAATCTCTGACTTAGTGTCCGTGACGGTTTAGCCCTTCCCGAATTTAACTTTAACGTTAGGATGTTGATGTGCAATGACTGCACCATCAAGTGGCCCATGCGACACCAAGCCGAAGCCTGTTACGCGCGGATCCCTGGCAGATACGCAGCCCTCCTCCCGCCCAAGCGACTGAGGGGCGCTGTCGCATGATGCGCGACACGTGTACCGAACCGATCGCGAACATGCAGGAAAGATAGGTGTTAGATTAATAATTGAGGAAATGTATGGCTTAACACAACGCTAAACATGCAAAGTTACAAAAGAATATTACTTATTACAGGAAAGGTATGTTACTATTAGTGATGTAAAAAATGAATTAGCGGTGGATATTATATGGTAGAACGAATTATAATCCGAGCATAAGATCCGAAACGGTTCATGCAAGGAATAATTCGATTTTCACAGTGAAAGGTACATAGGAATACAATTTTTAGAGTATCTAAAATCGTAAAGTTTTTCCGCTGAGCTCAGTGGTGCGCTTCTTGTGTATAGTCGCGTGATGCGACATTGTGGTGAGTTTTGCCACAGACTGTCGTCTAGTCGCATGAACTGCCCTTGTATGATGAGCTTGCAGGTGGCCAAATGGCATACATATGTCCTCCTTGTTGTGAAGAAAGGAGGTAGTAGTGCCAGCTCTGGCCAGTTCATCTGCTACGCAGTTACCTTCAATGTTCTGGTGACCCGGGACACATATCAGGCTAATAGCAAACTGATCAGCTATCTCGTGAAGAGATTTGCGGCATTTTGCTACGGTTCGATGTAATCGCATTTAGTGATTTGATCGCTGCTTGGCTATCACTGCATATGATAACATGGGTTGCCGAAAAGGCAACTGTTTGGATGCAGCTCAGAGCTTCCCCGATTGCCGTGACTTTCGCTTGGACGACACTGCAGTGAAGCCTGAAGGAGAATGAAGAAGCCTGAAGGAGTTCCTTATACTTAGTTGCTCGGAGTAGATACCTCCTCCTACTTTATTGTCCATTTTGGAGCCATCCGTGAAAATTTGTATTGCTCCGTCAGGACCTGGAGTTCCCTCGAGCCTGCTGTCTCGGTTAGGGATATTTATTTCAAAAGGAGTTTCTGTATACTCCCTCGGAATCCGTTTTTGTGGTGACAAGGTATTTCTGTTTAGAATGGATGAGTGTCCCATGTTTTGCGGTACCCATTGGTCGGATTATCTAAGACGAATTGCTGCCATGAGTGCCATGAGCCGCAAGGTCAGGACTCTGGAGGCACAGGACAGCATTTAGCGCATCATTCGGTGTGGTGCGTAGTGCTCCACTGATGCAGAGTGCCGAGCAGTTTGGTGGACTTTTTTGATAGGGTCACCACACCGTGACTCCATAGAGTAGTATTGGTCTAACTGTTGATGGATATATCCATTGGACTATACTTGGGTTCTTGCCCCATTTTCGGCCAATGGCTTTCTTGCAAGTGTAGAGGGCTATCGTAGCCTTCTTCACTCTTTCTTTAATGATTAGGTTCCAGTTGAGCTTACTGTCAATTACCAACACCAGGTAGCTGGTACCATCGCTGAAGGATAGCCTGCATTCGTTAAGCATTGGAGGGTTGAGGGGCGGAATTTTGTATTTAAGTGAAAATAGTTGAAGTTCCGTTTTCAAGGCATTTACTCTCAGTCCGCGTGATTTTGTCCAATCTGAATCTTGTTGACTGCTATGTTCCATAGAAGGGGAGACAGAACCCTACCTCTGTGTGCCTCGGTTCACATACCTTAACTGAATGGACGATCCCATCGACGACGTCATCGTCCTGCATATGAACAATTGATCGATAAGTGTCGTCAAGCGAACGTCCACCCACAGGCTCGTCAGACCTTCCGTGATAGCTCTTGGTATGACATTATTGAAGGCTCCCTCGATGTCGAGAAAGGCAATTAGGGAATATTCCTTTGAATGAAGAAATTTTTCCACCGAAGTGATTACTTCGTGAAGTGCGTTTCTGTGGATTTACCTTTCCTGTAAGCATGTGTGCATCTGACAGCATCTTTGGATTTATCGTAGTCCTTAGATGTAGTCCGACTAGTGTCTCAAATGTCTTGAGGAGAAAGGACGATAGACTGATTGGTCTGAAGTTTGTTGCGGTGGAGAGTGAGGCTTTTCGCGCTTTGGGAATTAAGACAATCTTTGCCTTAAGCCATGGGTTAGGATTTTTCCCCACTATGAGTATCTTTGAAAATATGCTTTGAAGCAGTTGGTTGACATGTTTCCTGCCTTTTGTAATTGGGTTGGGATAATCATGTCAGGGCCTGGTGATTTATACGTGTTAAAGCTGTTTACTGCCCAGCTGATTTTCCATTTCGACAGGATGTATAGGAGAGAAGGTTGGCTCAATGATTGTACACCTGGGAAAGTGAGTGTCTAGTAAGATGTGTAGGGACTCCTCACTGGAGCTTGTCCACGTACCATCGTTACGCTTAAGGTATCCCCACCGAGGTGGTAGTTTTTGAGAGAATCTTACGCAGCCTTGCTGCTTCTGATGTTTCCTCTATTTCTGTGCAAAATTTTTGCCACGAGGCTCTTTTTGTTTTTCTTTTTTTTTTTTTTTTTTAGTGGGCCAGACTATATTTGTAATGATCCCAGTGTTCCTCCTTGTTGGCACTTTTTGCTCTGTTGAGGAGAGCCCTGCTTCTCCTACGTAGGATATCTATTTGTTTTGACCACCATGGGCGTTTCTTTTTATACCCGTACTCGAAGAGTAATAGGGTATATTGTATTTGTGGTAAAAGTGGATGTGCGTAACATAGAGAAGGAGTAATTTCCGACCATATAAAGTATATATATTCTTGATCAGCATCAATAGCCGAGTCGATATAGCCCCCTGTCTGTCCGTCCGTCTGTCCGTCCGTCCGTCCGTCCGTCCGTCTTGTTTGTCGCCCATTGCTCGAAGGCAAAAGAGCTAGAGCAACCAAACTTTTTATCCTGTCTGATGTGATATCTCACTCCTAGAAAAAGTTTAAAAAATCCGCCCGCCCACTTCCGCCCCCACAAAGGGCGCACATCTGTGGCGTCCACAATTTTGAAGATAGCAGAAAACTAAAAATGCAGAATCATAGAGAAAGACCATATCTATCAGGGGCCCAAATCTGAATCGGATCGGATCATTAATATAGCCACAATAGACAAAAACATACGCAAAAACTTCGCTCCATCCCTTTCGCACTCACACAAAATCGAGTAATTTTGGTTTTTCGTATAAATGAGCGCCTCGATCTCAGAGACTATAAGAGCTAGAACAACCAAATTTTTTGCCTAGACTCCTGTGATATCGCTTCAGTGCAAGTTTATTTCAAAATTTTGCCACGCCCACTCCCCGCCCCCAAAAGACGAAAATCCACAATTTTGAAGATAGAAAAAAAATAAAAATGCAGTATTGTAGAGAATGACCATATCTACCAGATTCCCGAATTTGGTTTAGATCGGATCATTATTGTAGCCACAATGATCAAATGAATTTTCGGCAGCGAGCTGCCCCTGCCCCTGCAACCAAAACAAAATATACATTTTTATTAGGGTTGATGGCAGAAGCGGCTGCTGCTGATTCTCTCACACACACACACTCACGCTCAAACATGCTGCCTCGTGCAGTGTACGTGTGTTGTTGTGAGAACTGATGTAGATGATGTAGATGTCGATGACAGATGTAGCAAAAAATGTAAAATGTAGAAACTGATAAAACATTTTAAAATTTCACATAAATCATTGAGTACGGGTATAAAAGTAGAGTCGCGTTCGAAGCGACTCCGTACGTTCTCTCTCGTTCCCTCTCGGTTTTGTTGCGGGCATGCTGCCATGAAGGACTTGTTGCATTGCTGTAAATGTGTCCGGTAGACGATTTAAGCCATCTTGAGTGTCCGGGCACCATGGTACCATGATGGGGAGCAGTTCCTCCATTTTTTTTACTATATCTATCCCTGTTGGGTTTCCTGGGATTGATGTAGTCAATTGGTTTCAATTGGCACTCGAGTCTCATTGTTGTCTCGATGTACCCGTGGTCAGAAAAGAAATGGTCCTCTAGGACTTTCCAGTTCTCGATTAAGTCTGACATTGTGTGAGACACTAGAGTGGGGTCAATGACCTCCTGTCGGGTCTTTATAATGAATGTAGGGTTGTTATCCCGATTAAAAATAACTATATTAGAGTTTAGGATAAAGATAATTAGCGACTCACCCCTCGCATTTGTGTCCGAGCTCTCCCATTGTGTGCGGTGAGCGTTGGCATCGCAACTTATGAAAAGGCCTATGTCCGAACTTTCGCTGTCGCTGGTTAGCGCGTGTATCAGTTCTCCTGGAGGATCGCTTTCCTCGTGCGCCATGTAGGACGACACCAGCCTTAGGTGTGTCCCTTGCAGCACTAGGCTAACTGCCGTGTTGTCGCAGTTGCTAAAGTTGTGGATCACAAAGATGTTTAGGTGCTTTCTAGCGATTATACAGGTACGATTTTTACCTTCGTGTTGAGCAACGATTAGCTTGTACTCCTTCGTCGCTAATACACAGACCTTATCTCCTACTACCCAAGGCTCCAGCATTAGGGCTACGTCTGCTCCGCTCTTATCCAAGCGGAGTATTAGGGCAGCTGCTGCTGCTTCAAACTGGTGGAGATTAATTTGTAGAACCCTTAGGGTCATATCATGCTTCTCCACCACTGTAACGTCGGCGTCGGTGTCGTAGACTATGTCTTCGTCCTTTCGACACATGGCGTCGAAGTCATGCATAAGCATCGTGTCAGAGGAATAGCCGTTCTGTTCGGGCTCCAGCTCGCAGTCAGGTGTTTCGATCTCAGAGGGTTGCCCGACTGTGTTGTTGACAGGACGCGCCTCGGCCGTTGCATCCAACTTATACACCTTTATGGTGACTGAGCTGAATCCGAAGTTCAGTTCGCCTCTAGCTGCCTCAATCGGAGCCAGCGACTCCTTGTTGAGGACGACTACCACTTGGTTTGAGGTACCTGTCGTCGTCTCAACCTTCACCACCTTCCAGTCCGAGGAAGGAAGGAGTGGAATGCATCTCTGTGACATTTTTAGGATGCGTTCCGGCTCCTTGAAGGAGGCAGGCATCCAAACTTTCACCCTTGGTCTACTGGGCACCTCGCTCCAGTCTACAGCGACAAGTTTCGCCCGTGGGTAGACCTCGCCGACTTGCAGTACCGCTGCTTTATATAGCTGGACGGATCGTGCCACTTCGCTGGCAATGATTTTGATGCAGCCCTTAAACCACCCCATGTCCTTACAGACGGGTCGGCCAGTGCCGTTTCCACTCACTTTCACTGGCTCCTCGGAATCTTAGCATCCGCGCTGCCTTTGTCCAGGACGCCGATTGGCAATCTGCGCAAACGAGACATTAGGCAGCACCCTCGAGCGGTTTGGGGCGGTCCCCGGAGTCTCCTGCGAGCGCTGCCTCTTTGTTTGAGGGGCCGCCTTCTTCGGCGCCTTCTGTCCGAAGTTGGGGAGCACCCTCGAGGCCCACTCAACCTTCTTCATCTACTGGTCCGATGGGCTGGACTTTATCGTGGCACTCGGCCTACGAAGGATGTTGCCAGCACTCCGTCTTTCGGCATAGGTGTACTTCTTGGCTTGGGCACTGGTCAATTGTGACTTGATCCCCGCAACCTTACCAGCAGGCAGAGCAGTCGCAGGGTTGTATAGCCACTTTGCCAAGGTGTCGGTTTCGGGAGCCGATTTGCCACCCACCCCAGAACCGGGATGGGACTTCTTATGGTTCGCCCCAGCGCTTGCCGCCGAGCAGGACTTGCCTGCTGTAATGCGGGCTAGGCCAGGCCTTTGGGCCGCTGCTTTCCTCTTTGGGATTCCCAGTTGGCAATTGGGGAGTGCCATGCTCAGTTTTGTTAATTTTCTGACCTGCCAGGTCCGTCCGGGCAGGGATTCGCATTGCCCAAATATATACTTAGATACTTAGAGGGGGATGTGGGGGTTGGGATGTGGGTAGGTAGTGTGTAGGGAAGGGAAGTATATGAGCTACTTAAAAGAGGCGGCACCACAAGCGCATCGTCAGTGTTGCTGCGCCGCGAACAACTGCTGGCTGTCCGGGGCTGCCTTTTTTCGGTACTCTCCCTCATAGTCAACTGAGTTGAATTTCCTTGGGATGCTTGCTTATTAGCAGCTGACCTACCCAGTAGGCCGTTCGCTATCCGCAACCTGCGACCCGTCCGGTGACCTCAGCTTGGCCCTCTCTGAGCCACTTCAAAGCTCAATGGGTACCAGAATTCAATTAAGTAAGGATGGAACGTTTATTAAAAACAATCTACTAGAGTATGAAGGCAGTAAAAAGTTTTTCTAGACTGATTCTATACGGTCTTGGTGTACTTTGTACTGAGGGCGACATACACTAGAGCCGGGGTCGTCAAATTCCTTTGACCACCTCTTTATAAACCCAAGCACTCCCATGGCTTTGGTAGAAATCTGTTCAAAAACTATAACTTTGGGAATAGTTTAACACCAAGATACTCCTGTGGTACTCCAGAAGTTACCTGAACAGTTAAAGACATGGAGTTGTTGAAGAGGACTCTTTGAGACCTAGATAAAAGGTAGCTGGAAATATATTTCAAAAGATTGGGCGAAAACCCTAAAATGTCAAAATTTTGTACTAAATGGGAATTGTTTATAGAGTCGAATGCTTCACTGAAATCGGTGTAAATGACATCCGTCTGCATGTTACCTTGGAAGCCTTTAATTATAAAAAGAGGTAAACTCTAGTAAATTTGCAGTTGTTGATCGTCGCCTTATAAATCCGTGCCGAGCTGGAGATATAAGTTATTTGCAGAAATGTTGCAAGTGCGGGGTTAAAATTGTCTCAAAAATTTTAGGATTAGCGGATAACTTCTATATATATCTGTAATTCATTGCGTCAGACTTACTACCTTTCTTATGTAGAGTGTTCAGACTGGGGACGGCGGTGGCGGGGCCACCGCTCTGTGGGCATTCCAGCCACACTTCACTGTTAGCACTCCAGCTACGCAAGCGGCTGCCCTCGCTCTCGCCCTCATATTTAAGACTTTTTCCCCGCATTTTTCCCCGGCGACGCTCTTTCACGCTAAATCTCACCACGGGCACGCTCCCTCGCAACTCGCTGCCGACAGCCCTCGGCAGCTTGAGCGCAACTTCTATCCAAATACGCTCCCGCTCCCGCCGCCGGCAGCCCCTCGGCAGCTTGAGCGCAACTTCTATCGACATAAGCGACTCCCGCTCCGAATTGTCCATTGCTCTCGCTGCCAGCAGCCCTTGGCAGCTTGAGCGCAACTTCTTACTATTCGTTTCTACACTCCCGTAGCTAAGCGACACGGTTACTTTCGCACGCGAGTATATTCTCCTTGTACATATATACATATATAACCCAATAAATGAAGAAAACCTTGACGACCCCGGCTTTTACTTTGGACACGATTTGCAACTTCTTGGACATTCTTCCCTGTGGAAATTTACGACGCCCCTTGGCTCAAACATAGAGGAATAATAAACAATTCCTTCCAGATCGGGGGGACACATTAAGAGTTAATGGATAGGGTGATTAGTTTAAGCAGGGGTCCACATAGAGCTTCGGCACAGTACCTGAGTACACAGCCGAGGACTCCGTCAGGACCTGGTGAAAACACCGGCTTAACTAGTCGAAGATCATGAAGCAGTGAGCTTTCATTTAACAAGTGGCTGAAAATGCCGTTTGATCTAGGTAAACTGTTTGGATACTGCTGACCAGAGTAGCAGTATTCATGGGAATAGGTTGTTTGGAATAATTGTGCAAAAGATCGGCAATAGCCTGATCATTGTTTGCCGATGAATTAAGAAATGATAGCGATGATGGATGTGCAGACACGTTTTACGAAGCTGTAAAACTGTTAAGGGTCCTAGGAAAAGCGTATCCTGCATCATCCTGCATATCTAGCATTATTATAATTTTTATAGCATTGAGCGTTTAGAATGGTTAAATTTGACCGAGGTATTACATAGCGAGAGAGAAAAGAAGGAGAGCCAACTTCTTGAAATTTTTATAAAGTCTTGATTTTATGTTTTTTAGAGTGGATAGCTCTTTGGTAAACCATGGGGGCTTCCTAGATATAATCGGACACGATCAATCCAATACAGAAGGTCCAATATCGTCCGAAACTTCGAAAGTAGGAGTCTTCAGGTATAATGAGCGGAAGGGCTCGGGTTGACAACGCTATGGTCGGATCCGAGACAAAGCATAGATCGAGCAATCAACCCAAGGAGTTTTTCACATGGTTTATTTGAGACAGGTCTAGCAAGCCGTCAATAAAGTCATGTCGTGATATGGGTACAAGGTTATTCGATTCGTTTACCGAAGACCAAACAGCAAGTGGCACATTGAAATCACCCAGCGTTATCATATGGTCTTAATCTGATAGCAAGGAAGAAACTGTTTTTAAAACGGACAGGTGCTGCTCGTGTATAGAGATATCCGAAGACGGTGGAATGTACGAGCATGTAATGAAAATAGAAAAGGCTGGAGAATCAGTTTTATGCATAGGGATTCCAGGTCTTGTTGAACCTGGAATATGAAATGTTCCGACGTGAAGGTAAAGTCCACTGCAATGAGGACTCCTCCTCCACGACGAGACGAACGGTAATTTCGAAATATTGTGTACCGATTTGCCGAAATTTTGGAACTAAGGATGTCCGGTTTTAACCAGGTTTCATTTAACACAAAAATATGGGACAAAAATGTGAAACTTTCCAGATATAGAGTGCTGATCTTACTACGTAAGGCTCTACCATTCTTGTAAGAAACTAAAAGAGAGAAAACTAGTTCTTTGGATGTGTAGAACTAGAGTGGGAAGATGAGGATGGAGCACTGGTCTGACTACTGGAAGAGTTATGGGGGCCTATTCTTCTTCTTAGCCTTGTACTCCTTCACAACGAAGTGCTCCGGCCAAAAATTGGCAGAACAGATGCTGTTGAAATGAGTTGGGGAGACGCTTATCTTAAAATAAGCTATCTCCCTGGCATAAGAAAATTTAAACTTCTCCACCTTTAGGCCATAGGCTTTATTTTGCTTTGTTTAAAAGATGTTACATCATTAGAATTGAGATCAGGGGCAAGCCGAGAGACACCCACCAGTTGTTTTGGCACCACAGGTGCGATACCCGTGATGGCAATATCTGGTGGTCCCGGACGTACATCAACTGGCGGGTTCGTAATTGATGGGATAGGTATGGCTTTTGGTACGGACTCTACAGACACGGACGCTACAGTCGTCTGCATGTTTTTCGAGGCGATGCATTCGGCTATCTGATCAGCAGCAGCGATCGTTGCCCTTGGAGTGGCAAACGAAATCAACTGCTTCACAGGCGTAGTGGTCGGAGTTTTTTTTTTTTAGATGCCGGCGGCCGTGAGGCAGTTGGCACTTGCAAGTCCCGCGGGTGGACTTCTTGCGCCGCGGAGACTCAGCCAGCAGCTGTAAACTAATGAACTGAGTGTCCATGGCTAAGAGCCGATCATATTGCTGTTTAAAGCCCACGATCAGCTCCTTAAAGCCAGTCCTCGTCTGCCTCATAAACGAGCGCATTTCGTTTTCGACCGCACGGCATTCCTCACAACTATAATGCAGTCCGTTGCGTTGTGAAATGGCATCACCAACACGACCAGAAATACCTCTTCACTTGACGCTGTCGCAAAGCCAGCAAGGTATATTCGGCTGATCGTGAGTGATCTGTTTCTTGCAGGTTTTTTAGCGCAGACCTCAGAAAATTCCATAATGTTTTTAGTTTTTTTTCTCGATCAAAATAAATAGCAATCAGACCACAGTGCAAGCAATTGCTAATAGATAAGCTTAAAGAAGAAATCGAAAAAAATGAAAGAGTACTACTGCAACAGCTGGTGAGTGAGAGCGCTACTGCACAGAAGGTTTAAAAGCGAGAGAGAAAGAACAGTTAGTAAAGTTTGGGTGATAGAGAGAGAGAGAGAGAGAGAGAGAGAGAGAGAGTGATAAACAAAAGTTAACACAGGAGAGCGGCTAAATGTATTTTCGTACTTACGGGAAGCAACAACACAAACACAATTAGCCGACGCACAATATTGATTGAAAACGTTGTGTTTTTACACAATAACTATGCATGCACCCGCGGATTTGGACAGCAAATCAGTCAAGAAGATATTTAGTAAATTTATTAGGCCAAAACACCGATTTTTTGTAAGTGGAGCGCAAGTGAATAATTAGAAGAGTTTTTCTAACGTAAAAAATGGAAAACTTGGGTGGGTAAAGATTTATTGACCGAAAAAGAATGGCACGTGCGCTCGATCGAATTTCAAGTACGATTATATTCTAACAAATTCATACAATTCCTCTTAAGCCTAGCTAGCCTACGGTAGCAAAGCGGGGCGAATTCGCCGAGAGCGAGAGACAGCTCTTATTGCGCTCCTGCCTTGCCCCAACCTACTTACACTAGACTTCATGTAGAAACAAACCGCCGCAAGCAGCTCAGACTCTTCTGGTCTGGAGTCCGCAGTGCTGGGGGGCTATGAGAGACCCGCTTGTCAGCAGGTGCTCGGGCGTGACGGCCTTGCCGTCGCTGGGGTCCTGTCTGATGGCTCCCAGCGGCCTGGAGTTCAGCACGGCCTCGATTCCAACGAGTACCGTGGCAAAGCTCCTCTGCGGTCAGCAGCGCGCTTCCTACTGCCCGTAGGAGTAGGTTCTTCGTAGACTTCACACCTGACCCCATAGTCCTCCCCATATGCGGCGCTCGAGGCGGTATGAACGCAAATTCGCATCCGCCTCTTGATGCGAATCCGCGAACTTCGTCTGCCTCTTCCTCGAGCGCCTTCCGCAGAGCGCTGAGGTGGCGGCTCGCTCCGACGAAATTCGTCGCGTTGTCGCAATGAACGGTCTGTGGATATCCTCGGCGACCGACGAACCTTTGGAAAGCCAACAAAAAAGAGTTAATAGGAAGGTAGGGAATCTGAGACAAGCTCTAAAAGCTAGGTACACACGATGCAAAACAATTTGCAGCAAGTTGAAAATAATTTGCAGCAAATGTTTGCACAAATGTTTACACCTACGCAAATATTGCAAGCAAATTTCTTGCTTCAATCAATTTTTGTTTTGCACGCAAACTTTTGCATGGCTATTTCGTGCAATATATTGCGTTAATGTCTACACGTGTTTTTATTTTTGTTTGCAGTGCTTGCAAGTGACACTCATTTGCAAGGTCTGTTGTTTTGTGAGAGTCAAGGAATAACGACGTGTTTATATTATTATTATTATTATTATTATGTCGGCACAAAAATCGAGAATTGCTGCTTTTGCTATATTAGCAATTTTAATAACACGTAAAAAAATGAGAAGATTAGAGTCTGGAAAAAAAAAGAAAGTGTTGGGTGAAAGAGTGGATTTCCAAATGAGATGAAAAAGGAGTGCATCAGAACCTTTTAAAAGAGCTACAAAATGGAGAACAAATTTTTATACCCATTTGCTGGTATAATTGTCCGATGTACCCTGGCCACTCTTCTTTTGCTTCACTCTGCGCACTTCTTGCAAAAATGGAGTACGCAAATGATGAATTTTTATACCCGTACTCGAAGAGTAATAGGGTATATTGTATTTGTGGTAAAAGTGGATGTGTGTAACATAGAGAAGGAGTAATTTCCGACCATATAAAAGTATATATATTCTTGATCAGCATCAATAGCCGAGTCGATATAGCCCTGTCTGTCCGTCCGTCTGTCCGTCTTGTTCGTCGCCCATTGCTCGAAGGTTATAAGAGCTAGAGGGACTTAATAGCTTAATAGCTATTGTGGCGTCCACAATTTTGAAAATAACAAAAACTAAAAATGCAGAATCATAGAGACAGCCCATATCTATCAGGGGCCCAAATCTGAATCGGATCGGATCATTAATATAGCCACAATAGAGGCAAATATACGAAAAAAAACTTCGCTCCATCCCTTTCGCTTGCTTGCTGCAATATTGCGACTGAAAGCAAACAGCACATGCAAACAAGCAAGCAACTGACGCAACCAAGACAACGGTAAAAAATGTATACAGACGACAAGCTAAAAAAATATTGCTGCAAAAAATGTGTGCAAGTTTTTGTTTGCAGCAAAAATGTTTGCACTCGTGTTTATACGTGCAAATTTGATTGCAGCAATCAACTTGCTGCAAATTGTTTGCATCGTGTGTACCTAGCTTAAGTGAACCGCTTTGGACGCAAAACAAACGAAAACTGCGATATACGACTTGTATGGTGGCCTTCCTCGAATTTTCAATGTCGTCGAGACTGGTCCACAAAAATCAACGCCGCAAATTGAAAATGGGCGGACAGCACGAAGCCGGTCTGCGGGCAAATTTCCTATTAGTTGCGTCAGCAGTCGAGGCTTGCATTTAAAGCAGCGGATACATGATCGAACTGTCTGACTGCAGACCTCTTGAGCGTTTACGATCCAAACACTCTGCCGGAGGATGCTCACAAGTGCTCTTGAGCCGACATGAAAATTGGTATTGTGCAGATGACGAACATAGCGACTTCGACAAATTGCGAGCGCTTCGTCAAGAGCAAAGGAAACTTGGCATTGTATGATATAGGAGCTTTAGCTAGTCGCCCCCCTACGCACAACAACGGAAAAGTACACCAAGTACCAGTGTCTTCATGGATGAATGGGTTCAACCACTGAAGACTCGGATCGACTCTATATCCTTTCCGAACTTTCTCTTTTTCCTCCCGACAATCGTGACGTTGGATAATTTCGACAATTTTGTAAAAGGCTTTACCATACTCGGTCGGTGAGACCGTTTTTTCGAACCGTACGCTCGGGTTTCTACATTTTCTTATAAAGCGGAACATATAACAAAACACTCTAAGCAGCTTGAGGTGTAACGAGAATCCTTCGATGACATCTACCAACTCCGAACTTTCCACGGCAGCGGTCAGTCCGACCGATGTCTTCCTCTTTTCCAGCTCAACATCTTCTGAAGGCACGAAATAAGGGTTTTTAGGCTTTTTGGATATTATCTTTGGGTCACGCTACAAGATACACTGTAAGAGTGAATCTGGCTCTGTCACGCGCACCCATCGGTACAACTTACAAATGTCTCCGGTAATTCCAATAGCATATGTACGTAGCCGCACTACAGTGGTCTGAATTGTGGGCCATGCCATTAGGAGCTCATTCAACGAGAATCCAGACGACGTCACTGCGGAGCCATCGAACACGACCCTTAACTTTGTGGACGAACTCTCATCTTTCAGAATGCAATGGTGCGGCAAGAAGTATTTACACTCATGTACTTGCAAGCTAGGCACAGACGACATATGCTTGAGGTCTAAGTATTCCTTAATGAATGCTGCGTATTGCTCCTTCAACTTAGGACTTCGACTAAACATGCGCTCAAGAATGTCAAATCGCCCTTGTGCATGCAAAAACGAATCGCCTAACAGATCTACATCACGCTTAACCGGCAGATGAACGAAGTATTCCCCCGTAGACAACCTACTGGAGTGCTGCTTGAAGTGCTCTTCACAATGAAGCTCTTCTGCGGAAATCCTTAAGATTGGCTCGTAAACATGTTCTACCTTCCAGAACTGACGAACCAACTCATCTAACTGGACAACAGGGGTAGTCGCAGGCTTTGATCTTTGCGATGAAACGAACGATGACGACTGGTGCAGTCGATTGCAGCCTCCCGAGAACAATGGCAATGGCAATCCCGAAGCTAAATGGATTTGGCCAACGCACAGCAATTCAAAAAATAGATATGTTCCGATGAGCAAATCAATTCGCTGTGGTACGAAAAACGATGGATCAGCAAACTGTATATACAACGGTAGGCTCCCAGATTAAATGTTGAAAGAATGGTTAGGCTGCTGGTCTGTTATCCGTGGAGCTACAACGGCCCTCATGGTTGCTGCGTACTCCAAGATGCGAGATTTTAGGACGAGATCGACTGAATACCCTTCTGTTGAGAAGCTGACGTCTCCAATGACTGAGACTGCTGACAACGATTTAATTTTGCGAAGTTTTAGCTGCTCCACAAACCGAGAAGTGACAAAATGAACTTGGGAACCAGAATCCAAGAGAGCCCGACATGGTTCAAACGTGCCAGCCAGATTCTCGATGAGCATAACAGCTGTAACTGCAACCTTTGAGCTAGGTTGGGCAAAGCTGGGGATAACAACGGCAGATTGATCCATAGACTGCGTAGATACGGGCGATGGCATATAATGAAACAGCGTATGGTGGTTTGATTGGCAGCTACGGCAGGGACCTGATTGGCAATCTCGCATCGGATAGTCTTTATGCAAGCAGTTAATGCAAGCAGTTAATGCACAGTGCCAGTCCCTTGGCCTCCTTATGCCGCGCTCTTGGAGACATCTTCTCAAAGCGCTTGCATTGCGAAATCAAATGGTCTTGGGAACGGCATAGCTGACAAATCCTATGCCCGCCGATGCAACGAATGGATTTTCAGGGTACGTACTCACGGTCTTTGTTGTCTTGCTCACCTGACCAGAATTCCCATACAGGGCGTGATCAACGTTTTCCAGGGTACGACATCATTTGTCCAGAAAGGCAGACAATTTCTCCCAAGAGAAAGATCTTGATTCAACGAGGCTTCTTCCAATTTGGATTAAGTCGCCCTCTCCAATTTCTGAACGAATGCGTGAACGATTACGCAGTCGGCGATCTCCTCCTTTGGTGCCAGCCCTTTCAGCGCGCAAAGATGTGCGGTGATGAAGTCCGTAAACGCCCTCAGCCTGCCAATCGATGAGTCCAAGCGCTTCAGCCCAAATACCTCTCTGATGTGTGCCTGTAGGATAAGACGTCTATTACTAAATCGTTTTTTAAGGATATATACGGCAGTCGTATATTTGGCCTAGTTTATCTCCAACGAACTCATGGTGTCCAACGCCGCGCCGCTCAAACATGATCGGTAATGTTGCAACTTCTCGATACAGGTCAGTTCAGCTTCACTATCAATCACAGCGGTGAACATTGATTAGAAACTTGACCACTCGGTATAGGCTCCGCTGAACTTGGGCAGCTGCAGCTGTGGCAAGCGCGATCGATTGGCCATATACGTTATGGATTGCGTTTCATTGGGATTCATCCGAAAAGAAGAACAATGCGTAGGCCTTTAGTGCTTTCCTAACTCACGCTGCAGAATGGTTTTCATTTTAAGCAACGCAGTGCCGAATTGCCGTGGCAAGTCGCTAGTAATAGCTTGAAAAGCCTGCTCCTTCAATCGGTCGTAAGCGACATACAAATTCAACTCCAATTTATCCAACAGATCTAGAAAGCCCTTTAGATCATTCTCGTCCAAGCTGCGCAACTTTTCAACGTCCAATTGGGAGCACAGGGCCTGGGGTCGGTCAAAGATGGCCCTTGTCTTGAGGGTCAATAATGCAATCCGGCTAGTAGCTGGATCAGCACTATCCACCACTTCACCAACTGGAGCGCCACTTGACGGCGTGCCATCAGAGGCAGACGCGATGTTTATATTGTCATCACTCATTTTTGTTCAGTTTTTATTTTATTATTGTCAACACTCATTTTTTTTTAGTTTTTAATTTATTTATTTGATTGTCTAGTTTACGGTAAACTCTCCACGAAACAGAGTTTTTCGAGCCGTCTGCGCAACTGTAACGATGCGCGCGCAAGTGCGGTCAAAGGCAAATGTAGGTAGAAAGCTGAAACTACGAAAGCAACGGCGAACGCCCGTATGTATGTATGTACGTATGAACTGCACCAGCACCGAGGGCGAAATCGAAGACCGAAAATGCAACGGAATCAAGTAGCGCACATACAATTGTGCTGTATATATGCACTCAAGCGGTTCCGATTCCGTTATTGCAGCTGTTAGCACACAATAATGTTTGTACAATATATCAAACTGCTGACTTCCCGAGTATGTTTTATGTTTTCCACGAAACCACGATATACACGGATATCTCGGTAGAACCTCCAAGTGTTGTGAGCTGCCGGGCTTTTCCGACCGCCTGAATAAATTCCAGAAATGAGTAAGAACGCAAAGTCGTTAAACTTAAAACTTGACTTTATTCTTCGACAATTATGCAGCGACAAATTCAAGCCGTGTGTTCGTGTCGAAGGGTTATTGTACATAAAAATATTTGGCAAGGGTCGTTTGACTATATTACTCCGCTCTGCTCTCAAGAGATCTTAGCCCGCTGAACGCTATGCACTCGGGCCTTGCTCGAGCCTTTGCGGTCCAAGCAAAATTTAAGATTAGTGAGCGAGCGTGCATTATATTTAAAAGCGACAGCTAGCGCAAAGAGCTTGTTGCCAGCGGCTGCCCGAGCAATCAGCAATGGACTGATCATTATTTGCCGACGAATTAAAAATGATATCGAGGATGGATGTGCGGACGTTTTACGCTTACTGTTAACGAAGCTGTAAAACTGTTAGGGGTCCTGAGAAAAGCGTATTCTGCACCGTATTAGGTAATTTTTATAGCATTGAGCGTTTAGAATCGTTGACCGAGCTATTGCATAGCGAGAGAAATAAAAAGGAAAGCCAACTTCTTGAAATTTTATATAAAGTCTTGATTTGAGGTTTTTATACCCGTACTCGAAGAGTAATAGGGTATATTGTATTTGTGCTAAAAGTGGATGTGTGTAACATAGAGAAGGAGTAATTTCCGACCATATAAAAGTATATATATTCCTGATCAGCATCAATAGCCGAGTCGATATAGCCCTGTCTGTCCGTCCGTCTGTCCGTCTGTCCGTCCGTCCGTCCGTCCGTCTTGTTTGTCGCCCATTGCTCGAAGGCTATAAGAGCTAGAGCAACCAAACTTTTATCCAGTCTGATGTGGTATCTCACTCGTAGAAAAGTGTTTCAAAATTTCGCCCCGCCCACTTCCGCCCCCACAAAGGGCGCACATCTGTGGCAGCCACAATTTTGAAAATAACAAGAAACTAAAAAATGCAGAATCATAGAGACAGCCCATATCTATCAGGGGCCCAAATCTGAATCGGATCGGATCATTAATATATCCACAATAGACAAAAACATACGCAACGAGAGAGAACGTACGGAGTCGCTTCGAACGCGACTCTACTTTTATACCCGTACTCAGCGATTTATGTGGAATTTTAAAATGTTTTATCAGTTTTTACATTTTACATTTTTTGCTACATCTGTCATCGACATCTACATCTACATCATCTACATCAGTTCTCACAACAACACACGTACACTGCACGAGGCAGCATGTTTGAGCGTGAGTGTGTGTGTGAGAGAATCTGCTGCGACAATCAACCCCAATAAATGACTTACGGCGCAAGTGGAACGGGACAGCTCGTAGCTGAAAATTCATTTGATCATTGTGGCTACAATAATGATCCGATCTGAACCAAATTCGGGAATCTGGTAGATATGGTCATTCTCTACAATACTGCATTTTTATTTTTTCTATCTTCAAAATTTTGATTTTTCGTATTTTGGGGGCGGGAGTGGGAGTGGCAAAATTTTGAAATAAACTTGCACTGAAGCGATATCACAGGAGTCTAGGCAAAAAAATTTGGTTTGTTCTAGCTCTTATAGTCTCTGAGAACGAGGCGCTCATTTATACGAAAAACCAAAATTACTCGATTTTGTGTGAGTGCGAAAGGGATGGAGCGAAGTTTTTGCGTATGTTTTTGTCTATTGTGGCTATATTAATGATCCGATCCGATTCAGATTTGGGCCCCTGATAGATATGGGCTGTCTCTATGATTCTGCATTTTTCGTTTTCTGCTATCTTCAAAATTGTGGACGCCATAGATGTGCGCCCTTTGTGGGGCGGAAGTGGGCGGGGCGAAATTTTGAAACTTTTTTCTAGGAGTGAGAGAACACATCAGTCTGGAAAAAAAATTTGGTTGCTCTATCTCTTTAGCCTTCGAGCAATGGGCGACGAACAAGACGGACAGACGGACGGACAGACAGGGCTATATCGACTCGGCTATTGATGCTGATCAAGAATATATATACTTTATATGGTCGGAAATTACTCCTTCTCTATGTTACGCACATCCACTTTAGCACAAATACAATATACCCTTTTACTCTTCGAGTACGGGTATAAAAACTTCACTCGATCCCTTTCGCACTCACACAAAATCGAGTCGTTTTGGTTTTTCGTATAAATGAGCGCCTCGATCTCAGAGACTATAAGAGCTAGAACAACCAAATTTGTTGCCTAGACTCCTGTGATATCGCTTCAGTGCAAGTTTATTTCAAAATTTTGCCACGCCCACTCCCGCCCCCAAAATACGAAAATACACAATTTTGAAGATAGAAAAAAAAAAAAATGCAGTTTTGTAGAGAATGACCATATCTACCAGATTCCCGAATTTGGTTCAGATCGGTTTTTGTAGCCAATGTGGAATTTTAAAATGTTTTATCAGTTTTACATTTTACATTTTTTGCTACATCTGTCATCGACATCTACATCTACATCATCTACATCAGTTCTCACAACAACACACGTACACTGCACGAGGCAGCATGTTTGAGCGTGAGTGTGCGTGTGAGAGAAGCTGCAGCAACAATCAACCCCAATAATTGACTTACTCTGCAAGAGGAGTGGGGGATTGCTGCTGAAAATTCATTTGATCATTGTGGCTACAATAATGATCCGATCTGAACCAAATTTGGGAATCTGTTAGATATGGTCATTTCCTAAGATACTGCATTTGAGACATCTTCTCAAAGCGCTTGCATTGCGAAATCAAATGGTCTTTGGAACGGCATAGCTGACAAAAACCTATTCCCGCCGATGCAACGAATGGATTTTCAGGGTACGTACTCACGGTCTTTGTTGTCTTGCTCACCTGACCAGAATTCCCATACAGGGCGTGATCAACGTTTTCCAGGGTACGACATCATTTGTCCAGAAAGGCAGACAATTTCTCCCAAGAGGAAGATCTTGATTCAACGAGGCTTCTTCCAATTTGGATTAAGTCGCCCTCTCCAACGAATGAACGAATGCGTGAACGATTACGCAGTCGGCGATCTCCTCCTTTGTTGCCAGCCCTTTCAGCGCGCAAAGATGTGCGGTGATGAAGTCCGTAAACGCCCTCAGCCTGCCAATCGATGAGTCCAAGCGCTTCAGCCCAAATACCTCTCTGATGTGTGCCTGTAGGATAAGACGTCTATTACTAAATCGTTTTTAAGGATATATACGGCAGTCGTATATTTGGCCTAGTTTATCTCCAACGAACTCATGGTGTCCAACGCCGCGCCGCTCAAACATGATCGGTAATGTTGCAACTTCTCGATACAGGTCAGTTCAGCTTCACTATCAATCACAGCGGTGAACATTGATTAGAAACTTGACCACTCGGTATAGGCTCCGCTGAACTTGGGCAGCTGCAGCTGTGGCAAGCGCGATCGATTGGCCATATACGTTATGGATTGCGTTTCATTGGGATTCATCCGAAAAGAAGAACAATGCGAAGGCCTTTAGTGCTTTCCCTAACTCACGCTGCAGAATGGTTTTCATTTTAAGCAACGCAGTGCCGAATTGCCGTGGCAAGTCGCTAGTAATAGCTTGAAAAGCCTGCTCCTTCAATCGGTCGTAAGCGACATACAAATTCAACTCCAATTTATCCAACAGATCTAGAAAGCCCTTTAGATCATTCTCGTCCAAGCTGCGCAACTTTTCAACGTCCAATTGGGAGCACAGGGCCTGGGGTCGGTCGAAGATGGCCCTTGTCTTGAGGGTCAAGAATGCAATCCGGCTAGTAGCTGGATTAGCACTATCCACCACTTCACCAACTGGAGCGCCACTTGACGGCGTGCCATCAGAGGCAGACGCGATGTTTATATTGTCATCACTCATTTTGTTCAGTTTTTATTTTATTATTGTCAACACTCATTTTTTTTTTTGTTTTTAATTTATTTATTTGATTGTCTAGTTTACGGTAAACTCTCCACGAAACAGAGTTTTTCGAGCCGTCTGCGCAACTGTAACGATGCGCGCGCAAGTGCGGTCAAAGGCAAATGTAGGTAGAAAGCTGAAACTACGAAAGCAACGGCGAACGCCCGTATGTATGTATGTACGTATGAACTGCACCAGCACCGAGGGCGAAATCGAAGACCGAAAATGCAACGGAATCAAGTAGCGCACATACAATTGTGCTGTATATATGCACTCAAGCGGTTCCGATTCCGTTATTGCAGCTGTTAGCACACAATAATGTTTGTACAATATATCAAACTGCTGACCTTCCGAGTATGTTTTATGTTTCCCACGAAACCACGATATACACGGATATCTCGGTAGAACCTCCAAGTGTTGTGAGCTGCCGGGCTTTTCCGACCTCCTGAATAAATTCCAGAAATGAGTAAGAACGCGAAGTCGTTAAACTTAAAACTTGACTTTATTCTTCGACAATTATGCAGCGACAAATTCAAGCCGTGTGTTCGTGTCGAAGGGTTATTGTACATAAAAAATATTTGGCAAGGGTCGTTTGACTATATTACTCCGCTCTGCTCTCAAGAGATCTTAGCCCGCTGAACGCTATGCACTCGGGCCTTGCTCGAGCCTTTGCGGTCCAAGCAAAATTTAAGATTAGTGAGCGAGCGTGCATTATATTTAAAAGCGACAGCTAGCGCAAAGAGCTTGTTGCCAGCGGCTGCTCCGAGCAATCAGCAATGGACTGATCATTATTTGCCGACGAATTAAGAAATGATATCGAGGATGGATGTGCGGACGTTTTACGCTTACTGTTAACGAAGCTGTAAAACTGTTAGGGTCCTGAGAAAAGCGTATTCTGCACCGTATTAGGTAATTTTTATAGCATTGAGCGTTTAGAATCGTTGACCGAGCTATTGCATAGCGAGAGAAATAACGAGAAAGAACGTACGGAGTCGCTTCGAACGCGACTCTACTTTTATACCCGTACTCAGTCAGTACACATGTGATTTATGTGGAATTTTAAAATGTTTTATCAGTTTTTACATTTTACATTTTTTGCTACATCTGTCATCGACATCTACATCTACATCATCTACATCAGTTCTCACAACAACACACGTACACTGCACGAGGCAGCATGTTTGAGCGTGAGTGTGCGTGTGAGAGAAGCTGCAGCAACAATCAACCCCACAATTGACTTACTCTGCAAGGGGAGTGGGGGATGGCTGCTGAAAATTCATTTGATCATTGTGGCTACAATAATGATCCGATCTGAACCAAATTCGGGAATCTGGTAGATATGGTTATTTCCTAAGATACTGCATTTTTAGTTTTTTCTATCTTCAAAATTGTGGATTTTCGTCTTTTTTGGGGGCGGAAGGGGGCGGGGCGAAATTTTGAAATACACTTGTTCAGGTTCGGTATCACAGGAGCTTGGGCAAAAAAAATTTGATGCTCTAGCTCTTATAATCTCTGAGATCCAGGCGTTCATTTTACGAAAACCAAATCGACTCGATTTTTGTGTGAGTGCGAAAGAGAGGGAGCGAAGTTTTTTTGTATATTTTCCTCTATTGTGGCTATATTAATAATCCGATCCGATTCAGATTTGGGCCCCTGATAGATATGGACTGTCTCTATGATTCTGCATTTTTCGTTTTCGTTATCTTCAAAATTGTGGACGCCACAGATGTGCGCCCTTTTGTGGGGCGGAAGTGGGCGGGGCGAAATTTTGAAACATTTTTCTAGGAGTGAGATATCACATCAGTTTGGAAAAAAAGATTTGGTCCCTCTAGCTCTTATAGCCTCCGAGCAATGGGCGACAAACAAGACGGACAGACAGCAATTACCTTAAATACAATATACCCTTTTACTCTTCGAGTACGGGTATAAAAAAGGAAAGCCAACTTTTTGAAATTTTATATAAAAGTCTTGATTTGAGGTTTATTAGACTGGATAGCTCGTTGGTAAACCAAGGAGTTTTCCCAGATCTATTCGGATTAAAATATGAAGAAGAAGAATCAAAGAATATGTCAAGTACATTGTAAAAAATGTTTGTGCCTTTCATAACGTCAGTACAATATACAGAGCGGACCAATCAAAATCCCTAATCAGGTTATTAAGCTTCGTAAACTCGGCCTTACGAAAGCAGCGGACACGTTTAGAAAGCTTACCTGATCGATCCAATACAGAAGGTCCAATATCAAACGATCCTTCGAAAGTAGGAGTCTTTAGAAAGAGTGAGTGGAAGGGCTCGGGTTAACAACGCTATGGTCAGATCGAAGGCAAAACACAGATCTAGCAATCGACCTAAGGGAATTTTCGCATGGTTGACTTTAGACAGGGACAGGTCTAGCAAGCCGTCAAAAGAGTCATGTCGTGATAAGGGCACAAGGTTATTCGGCTCGTTCACCGAAGACCAAACAGTACTGGCAAATTGAAATCACCTAGAACTATCAGATGGTCTTTATCTGATAGCGAGGAAAACCCAGTTTTAAAAGTGGACAGGTGCTGCTCGTATATAGAGATATCCGAAGACGGTAGAATGTACGAGCAAGTAATAAACGAGAAAAACGTACGGAGTCGCTTCGAACGCGACTCTACTTTTATACCCGTACTCAGTCAGTACACATGTGATTTATGTGGAATTTTAAAATGTTTTATCAGTTTTTACATTTTACATTTTTGCTACATCTGTCATCGACATCTACATCTACATCATCTACATCAGTTCTCACAACAACACACGTACACTGCACGAGGCAGCATGTTTGAGCGTGAGTGTGCGTGTGAGAGAAGCTGCAGCAACAATCAACCCCAATAATTGACTTACTCTGCAAGGGGAGTGGGGGGATGGCTGCTGAAAATTCATTTGATCATTGTGGCTACAATAATGATCCGATCTGAACCAAATTCGGGAATCTGGTAGATATGGTTATTTCCTAAGATACTGCATTTTTAGTTTTTTTCTATCTTCAAAATTGTGGATTTTCGTCTTTTTGTGCGGGCGGAAGGGGGCGGGGCGAAATTTTGAAATACACTTGTTCAGGTTCGATATCACAGGAGCTTGGGCAAACAATTTGGATGCTCTAGCTCTTATAGTCTCTGAGATCCAGGCGTTCATTTTACGAAAACCAAATCGACTCGATTTTGTGTGAGTGCGAAAGAGAGGGAGCGAAGTTTTTTTTGTATATTTTCCTCTATTGTGGCTATATTAATGATCCGATCCGATTCAGATTTGGGCCCCTGATAGATATGGACTGTCTCTATGATTCTGCATATTCGTTTTCTGTTATCTTCAAAATTGTGGCTATATTAATGATCCGATCCGATTCAGATTTGGGCCCCTGATAGATATGGACTGTCTCTATGATTCTGCATATTCGTTTTCTGTTATCTTCAAAATTGTGGACGCCACAGATGTGCGCCCTTTGTGGGGGCGGAAGTGAGCGGGGGCGAAATTTTGAAACATTTTTCTAGGAGTGAGATGTCACAGCAGTTTGGAAAAAAGATTTGGTCCCTCTAGCTCTTATAGCCTCCGAGCAATGGGCGACAAACAAGACGGACAGACAGCAATTACCACAAATACAATATACCCTTTTACTCTTCGAGTACGGGTATAAAAAAAAGATAAGGCTGGAAGAATCAGTTTTATGCACAGAAATTCCAGGTCTCTAAATATTCTGTACCGTTCTGACAAAACTTTGGAGCTGAGAATGTCCGGCTTTAATCAGATTTCAGTTAACACAATAATATGGGACAAAAATGATTTACTTTCCCGATAAAGAGTGTTGAGCTTACTACCTAACTGGGTAGGAAGAAGAAACTAGTTTTTTGGATGGGTAGAAGAAGAGCGGGAAGATGAGGATGGACCATTAGTCTGACTACAGGGGAGAGTTATAAGGGGCCTATTCTTCCTTCACAACCAAGTGCTCCGGCCAAAAATTGGCAGAAAAAATGGTGTCGAGATGAGATATATTAAAAGAAGCTTACTCCCTGGCCTAAGAGAAATTAAACTTCTCCACCTTTGGGCCATCGGCTCATATTTTGCTTCGAATAAAAGCAGTAACCTCATTAGATTGAGGTCAGAGCCAAGCCGAGAGACAAAAACTTGCGCTTTGATGGGACACCCATCAGTGGTTTTGGCACCACTGGTGCTGTACCTGTGAAGGCAATATCACGGACGCTACAGTCGGCTGCATGGTCTCCGAGGTGATGCATTCGGCTACCGAATCTGCATCACCAGTAGCGATCGTTGCCCTTGGAATGGCAAACGAAACTGCTGCACTGACGGAGATATCGGAGCTAGTTTTTCGGATGCCTGCAGCCGTGAGGAAGTTGGCAATTGCAAGTCCCGCGGAGTGTACTTCTTTCGACACGGAGACTCAGCTGGTAGCTCTTAACTGCTTAATTGAGTCCATGGCTAAGAGTCAATCATATTGCTTCTTACAATTCTTGAAACTACTATCAGCTTTTTGAAGCCACTCCTCGCCTGCCTAATACACGAGCGCAAGTCATTTTCAATCGCACGGCATTCCTCGCAACTATAGTGCAGTCCTTTACGTAGGAAAATGGCCCGAGATCACCGTACTCTTTGCGTGCACGACGCTGCAAGCCAGGCTTGCTCCTGCGTATTAGGATAGAACATCAAGTTAGATAGCAATTAATTAATTTTATTAGAACAAAACACCGGCTATTTGTGATAAATAAAGGAAAGATGCGGAGCGCAAGAAAAAAACACGTCTGGTCACTACGAAAGAGAACGAACGAGCGAATTGAAAGTCCAGACTTTGAGCTTTTACTTCTCGGGTTGTCAATTTAAACTCATTTTGAAAAATATATAATTTAAAGGTATAGATCGCCTTAAACATCCAGCGTGCATTTGTCCAGGGAATCGGAAATGATGACCATTTGGAACTGATCGCAAGAAAATTGAAGCTAACTTTAATTGTTCGACGTAATCAGTATTGCATGACGTTTTGTCCATTTACCTTGACAGAAATTAGATATTGAAGCATTTTAGTCATTTAAATGAGCTGCAACATACTTATTAGTCACACCCAACTTAATTTTTAAAATTCTTTTTCCATATTCCCCCTTAGAGAACTATCATCTTTTCGCGATGAGGGGGCTCAGTAAGCGTAAGAACCCCGAGAGCTATTCCGGCGGCAGCGAATGCCGCCAGAAGGGCCACCCAAGCGGGGCAGGTCAAGGCCGAGCACCGAAACTAAAACGCGTGCGTTATGGGGCAATGTCCGTTAACGCTACAACAGTTGCGATGCAGGGAGTCGGAGACCCAGTGCCGGCGGTGATATGGGGGTGCGAGCGCAGGCCCTCGGCTTCAATATCCTCTGACTGCAGGAAATTTGAAATGGAAGTGGAGTGCTTGGCTGCCAAATCGTGTAGTGCCACAATCAAAGAGAGGATCCGCAGGCAGGAAGGGACGATAGAAGACCTGCAACCGAAAACCAGCGACGGAAGCTTCGTCTTCAGCTGGCACGAAGACGATGATGGACCAACTCTTAACGTCATTGTCTGCAAACTCGCGAGGGAGTAGGTAGGCGCCAAGGTACCACCAACGCCCTCTGTACAGAAGGCAACGGTGGAACCGACCGGAAGGGAAGATATCGGAAGTTAACTGGCTGAAGGCAGAATTAGAGATACTGACCGCCATGAAGGATGCCATTGTTCGCGCAGACAACCCGTTTGTCTGCGAGTTCAAAGGCATAATGTGGTATAAGGGAGACAAAGCAGTGGCCTGTGGTAACGCAGAAACTCTTGAGTTTCTCAAAACCACGGTCCAAGTTTTGGTGAACTTTGGCCAGGAGCTGGCCATGAATGATGAAATTCCCAGGAGGACGATCATGAAGGTGTGGATTCCTCCCCGATCAAGGCGGATGAGGACACACTTGTCCTGATCAAGGCTCAGAACCTTGATCGCGATACAAGGGGAATGGCAAAGAACTCTGGATCAGTATTGGTCAAGAAAGCCTTGCCAAACTTTTTGAACAGGACTGCCGCATATCTTTTGATATGGGCACACTTGCGGTAGCAGTACCGCGACACCCCAGGTCCGCTGAACAGCATGATTAATCTGCATCGCTCAAGTGTACCATCGGCGGACCTGCTGCGGTTTATGGACGAGAAAGACGTAGACGTGGCCCTCATCCAAGAGCCCTGGACCGTAAAGGGCCTTCTCAAGCCACACCCCGTGGGTAAGCCATGAACCTGTATCGTGGTAAGAAGCGAGCTTAATGTTCTGTTTTCTTGCAGGTACAGCACTCCTGACCTAACGGTGGCACTCTGGGAGAGGAAGGACGGGGAAAACCTATACCTGGCCTCGGCATACCTGCCGTATGAGGAAGAAGACCAACCCTTGGGGGAATTCAGGACCCTAATCCACCAAGCGCGGAAAGAGGGTCTCGAAATTGTTCTAGGCTGCGACGCGAATGCCCATCACTCCCTCTGGGGAAGCACAGGCACAAATTCTAGAGAAGAGTCGCTGTTCGAGTACATTCTGTCCACAAATCTTTTTGTGTGCAACCGGTGAGACCACGCCACAACAGGAACCTTGCAGAGGTTATTGATATAACACTTACCTCAGACAGTGACTCTCTCACCATTGATGACTGGCATGTTTCCAGTGAGTGTTCCTTTTCGGATATTTACAGGATAGTGTTCAGAATCAAATGGAGCAGAGAGAGGTCCGAGGCCTACCGCAATCCCAAGCGGACAGACTGGAGCCGCTTTTCTGCAACCGTAAAGAAGGTACTGCCCTAGTAGGAAGCACTAGAGGCAGCGGCTCAACATGTTACTAACGCTCTGCAGGGGGTCTTTCTCGAATCCTGCCCGATCAGCCTACCCCAAAGGTAGATCAGTTGAGACCGTACTACACGAAGTTGTTGGGAATATCCAAAAGACTCTTAGCCATAATGAATATGCTTTGGCGGCCTTCCTAGGTATAGAGGAAGCCTTCAACTACGTCAGGATCGAGTCAATAACGGCCGCACTGACCAAGATTGGCACACACCCGACGGTAACCATATGGCTGGACAGCATTCTAAGGAGCAGAATGATTACCGCCAATCTGGCCACCTCCTCTTCGAGTAAGAATGTCAATGTCTATGTTAATTCCCATAAAAAAGAACTGGTGTTGTTCTCACGAAAATATAAGATACCAAATTTCAAAAGACCAGCAATTGGTGGAACAACTCTTGAACTATCGAACGAAGCCAAGTATCTTGGTGTCATCCTTGACTCCAAGCTATACTGGAAGAGAAACACGGAGAAAACGAGGAAAAAGGCAATGGCTGCTTTCAATTTTTGTAGGAAGACCTTTGGACGAACATGGGGCTTACAAACGCACATCATCCATTGGAAGTATACTGCGTTAATAAGACCCATTCTGACGTACGGAAGCTAGGTGTGGTAGGAAGCGGACAACACCAAATCCCACCTAGAGAACCTCCGTAGAGTCCAACCGACAGTAAGCCTTGGGGTCACCAGATCTCTCAAATCTACCTCACAGGCGGCTCTGGACACCATGCTAGACCTGGAACCCATAGACCTCCACCACTAACCATACACATCATAGATAGGTCATCCAGTACAACGAATTTGTCGCAGCTGAATTCGGGTTCCGGAACCGAGAACCCCTTGAACATGTTCACTCAAGACGTCATGCATCCAGCATTTCTGTCACACGGACATAAAAATGTATGTCTGTATTGTCTTCAACTGGTTCGACTTCAGATTTGGGGTTTTGTGTTGTGGTTCGAAGTGACGTAGACGTGCCTGTGTACTGAGTAATCACAAACTGTGCGTGTATTGGTTATAGGATTTCTTTCACATACCCTGCCCTTAGAATTTTTGGTATAATGACGCGTTTTGAAGAAGCTTGCCACAGAATATTTTTTCTTGTATCCTTTGTATGTTAATTTGTTTTATATAGAATAAAATAATGGATAAACCGATATGCACATGTAAATACTCATAATGGATATCATGTTTGACCTTACATTCGAAGAGATGCCCATTAGAGTATTGAAGGTGCGACGTGCTAGTTTTTTTTTGTTCTTTGTTTTTTGAGTTTCATGCGCAAGTATGACCTGACCTGCCGGGCATAGTGTCATATCTCCGCGCGACATATCTCCGCGCGGACGGGGGCGTCATATTCCGCGCGGAGATATGTCGTTTTTAAAACGACATACCTCCGCGCGGAGTTTGGCGTCATATCCCCGCGCGGAGATGTGTCGTTTCAGAACGTCATATCTCCGCGCGGAGGTATGTCGTTTTAAAAAAGACATATCTCCGCGCGGAGTTATGACGCCCCCGTCCGCGCGGAAATATGTCGTTTCAAACGCGACATATCTCCGCTAAATTCTGTGCGGACATATGTCGCTTCCAAAACGACATATCTCCGCTCGGATTTTTGCGTCATATCTCCGCGTTTATGAACCAGACCAGCGAACAGTGGGCCTCAACAGCTTTTCTGTTGTCAAAAATCACTTTTTGAGTAACCGCTTGATATTTTTAATGTTGGCAGAAAACATAACACCAATTGGTTAAAGCAATTTGTATAGTTATAACAAAATAAATTTTAGCCAGTATGTTGAAACTCGCAGGAAAAAAGTTTATTATCGCCCAAAAACGCAAAAGCATTTTAATTCATGTACATTAATGTTATTTCGTTCAGAAGCTGTTATCTTAGAAAGCTGACATATCCCAATCTCGATCATTTCTTTGTTTTTCTATATTATTTTAGTCAGCAATTATAAGAACACGTTTGCATGCATACATAAAACTCAAAACAAAACATTAAGGCATTTTTTAAAAAAAAGAGCATACTAGCATATATAGTTTGAACGAAACTATGAACTAAACAATGAAAGCCGCTGCTGCTCTAGCTCATGGTTGTGGCTGTACCATACAAGTAAAATAAGCGCCGATAAAAAAAGATCTCTCATGCGTCTATGTTTATATGTAAAAGATTTATTTATGATACCGGCTATGAACAAACTTATTTTTAATGTTAAATGTGGAAAACATCGATACTGTCGAATTTTTGAGTGAAAAACATCGAGAATATCGAGTGTCTGGGCTATCGTAGTTTTCCCAGATCTGTTAACTGTATGCCATACAGTGGTGTATGGTTTAAAGTGAAGTAGGCAAACGTATAGTGGAGATCGTATGGTAAAAGAACAATCGCAGTAAAATGGATATTCCTAATTTGAAATTTGAATTAAGAGAAGGTAGTCGGGCCGGCAGCGAGATACTATATTTAATTGAAAAAAAGCACATGTATGTGAAAAAATAAAAATTAAAAGCGGGTGACACGTTGTACACATGTCGTGTTAAAAATTGCAAGTCGCGAGTGTATATGTATGTGCTGTGACTATACACGTGTATACTCAAATTCGGAAATTATTCAGCACAGCCGCGGAAGTCAGGAGGAAGAAATGATTAAAATTTCTTGCCTAAGTGACATTAAAAACAAGTTCCAAAGTAATGAAAACACGGATACCCGTAAAATATTTAATGATGTGCTTGCTGAGTAAGTATATATATATATATATATATATATATATATAATTATTATATGCTTAAAAGTTTTTGAATACATGCATATTTTGATGTAAATATGTATATGCACATAAAGTACAATTGTACATACAATGTACACTTATTTGAAATGTGTATGAAATACTTGTGTACATACATATGTTGATATAAAAGGCGCGCGGGTAATTGCTGTTTTTTTTTTCATTCTCATTCTGCTTTGCCTTTGTCCCTTTTTTCTGTGAATAATTATGAGAAAACAGATACAGGCGTCAAAGACAAAATGGACAAAATCAAAGCAGAATGGGAATGAAAAAAAAACAGCAATTACCCGCGCGCCATTTATATCAACATATGTATGTACACAAGTATTTCATACACATTTCAAATAAGTGTACATTGTATTTCGGTTTTCTCATAATTCTTCACCGACGCATCGGACAAACTCGAAAAAAGTTGGTCTTTGGTGGTATACACAGTAGCTGCAGCTTAAATAAATTAAAGAACTTTTTCAATCTTAAAAGGTGTAATTTCTAAGCCATTTATGTTACCACTTAAAAAAATTTCTACTGTAATCAGTAAGCATTGGACTTTCAGTGGTAAAATAGATGGTTTTGAAATCACAGCACTTTTAAGTTTGAAAAGTGTTTTTGTTTGTTTTAGCTGTGAGCAACTGTATAGATTAATATTTGTATATGTATTTAACATCCAAATTATTATTTATTAGAAAAACAATGGAACAAGAGATCGAAATATGCTACGACAACGTTAAACGCACTTTGCAAACGAAAGAGACAACCTTTCTTGCCGAATTCTCCAACGTCTGCAGAAAATGTTCGAGAAGCATTTGAAGACGAAAATACCATGACTCTTTTTGGCATGACCAAAGGTCACACGAAACAACGTTTTTTAAAAAGTCTATGTATCCAGTTCGTTTTCATACTGCATTTTTGATCAGATAAGATCACCTCGCTAATGCAAGACAACATTCCAGAAGTGAATCGAAACTTTTTGATCGATGCCACGTTTAAGGTATGCCCCTTCGGAGAATTCAAGCAACTTTTAATAATATATATTAAACATATGCAGAAGGTAAATAAATATCGACATATACTTATAAATATCTATATATTTTGCAAGATTTTAATTAGTCATATTACTATACTTATTTTTCAGACCATTCCATTTATATACGTACTAATGACTTGGAAAACTGAAGCGTGTTATCAACATTTGTTTACTTACATCGATTCGTCTATTTGTAGCTTAAATGGTGCTTCATTTACATCAGACTATGAAACAGCAATGCGAAACGCATTGAAAACATTACATCCAACCATGAATCATGTTGCTTGCTGGTTTCATTTTACGCAAGCTTGCAAAAGGAATGCCATGAAGATAAAAGGTTTAGATTATTTGCTAAAAGCAAGAAAGAAGCTCATGTACTCTTCATGAAGTTCCTTTATTTGCCACTTTTTACCAGCGATCAACATTGATGAAGGATTTAAGACATTGCAAACAGAGGCAAAAGAATATGGATGATCAGTTGTTTGGACCCTTCTTAAAGTATTTCAATAGGCAGTGGCTTGAAAAGGTACGTATTTGAAATAAATTGAAAGTATATATGCAGATATAAAACATATTCAATTTATTATTTACTTTGATATTTAGGAAGGTGCTCAGAACATTTCTGTATTTAAACGTTCGACCAGAACCACAAGCTCTGTTGAAGCTCATAATCTCAACTTGGGCAATAAAATTCGTTCACACGGTCACTTTTTTAAGTTTGTTCAATGCCTTATTGACGCAGAATATGAAAAAAGCCGCGAATTTGCTTTGCTTTTTCAGAACGGGGATTCGGAAATCAACCACAGACAAAAAAAAATTACGTGTAAGCTGAGAGAATATATATAATAAAATTATATACTTATGAAATAAACTTGAAATATATTTTCAGGACCGTGCACAGAAAATTATGGATGCTATGGATCTCTTTGAAAAGAAAGAAATCGATGTGCAAGGCTTTTAGCGCGTACTGTTTCTATAAACAATCAGTTTTCAAAGTTTTCCAATGAGACATTTTTGAATCACAGCTCGGAAAAGGAGCAAAAAGATAAATCTGATCTTAATTCATCAGCATCATCCCATTCGTCGTCTTCTTCAAGCGATCACGGATTGCTTACTGCTAATCAAAACAATTTATGCAACGTATGTTTTGAGAACAGAAAATCAGTTTTATTGCGCCCATGCAACCACGTTTCTATTTGTGGTGAATGCTGGGAAAAGATTGTTGACAAACATGAAAAACGAAAATTTCCATGAAGAAAGAGATGAAGACTTAAATGTAAATATAAAATGTCCAACCTGTAAATCAAGCTGTAAAGGAGGCGATTTGCAATGTTTTCATTTATAGCTAAATAAATAAGCTTATACTTAAATGTATACATTCCATATAAAATAAATTTTAAAAACCCATTGTTGCAACAGCATATTTTTTTCTTATAAATGATCGAATTGGGAAACTATTTTTTGTATTTCAGCTTTGTAAATGAATTCCTTTTGAACGAATATAGATATTTTCATGATTTAAAATTTTTTTTAAATAATCGAGAAAGAACTATTAACTTCCCACAGCGCATAATGTAAACAAGCGACTTTTTGACAATGGTTTATGGCTGTCGCCCACTGTGCAAAGCTAGACGTCATATCTCCGCTAAATTCTGGGCGGAGATATGTGGTTTTTGAAAGGACATATCTCCCGCGCGGAGATATGACGTTCTGAAACGACATCTCCTCCGCGCGGAGATATGACGCCAAACTCCGTGCGGAGGTATGTCGTTTTAAAACGACATATCTCCGCTAAATTTAGGCGGACTTATGTCGTTTTCGAAACGACATATCTCCGCGCGGAGTTTAGCGTCATATCTTCGCGCGGAGATGTGTCGTTTCAAAAACGACATATCTCCGCCAAGATTTTTGCGTCATATCTCCGCGCGGAAAATGTATGGGCGGAGATATGTCGCGCGGACTTATGTCGCTACCCCGACCTGCCGTAACATAAATGAAGAACGGGCAGAGTGGATGGGGGAAGGTAGCGGAAACTTGGGCATGGAAAATAAATAAAATATAAAAAACTAAAGCTTTTATTTGTTTGACTTATTTGAAACTGCACATTTACACAGATGTACACGTACTTATCCATATTTTATACATATTTATTTACATGCATACATGTATACATACATACATACATATATAAATATTCTGCATATTTACGTATGTACATATGTACATACTATGTACAGATTTGCTTTATATTTAAAAAATTGTCGCCGCTCATATTGGCTGCCGATTGAAGATTGGTACTAGGGAACACCACGAGGAGGCCATTATATTATATAAAACTATTGTCGGGTCAGGCAGCATAACGCCCGCCAGCGGCTGGTCGTTCATTTATGTCTCTGTTTCGTTCATCTTGCTGCTGCCCTGCTGCGTCTAAGCAAACTCTCTTACGCTCTTCGTCTACCGCTCATGTTCGGCTCAGAAACCGCGCCGCGCTACTCTATGATGCTCTCACGCTCTCCCTAAGACCATATGCATAGTGCTTAGGTTCCTGCCCTTGGCTCTGCATTTTTCGTCTGGACCTAATCATCAGCGCTTTCGGATTATTGTCTACCTAACCCACGCGTACTTCCGCTACTTATACTGAGGGATCCCTCAGCAATAAAATAAAATAAAATACATAAAATTGTGGTTCCAATTGAATTATCTCGACTCTTTACGTAAAAGCTTATATTACAATAGCTATTAAAAATGCTTAATAGCTTAACATTTGGTAACTCCGACGTGATTGTGCAATAATTAATTGATCAGTACAATTTCAAACTACATCTAAACTAAATAATTCTCAAGTGCCGTTCGGTTTTCTGGTTTCGCTCACAGTGCCATCGACCACGTAGCTGCTATACCAGCAAAAACACATACACCCGCCGTTGCATACACGAATTGCGCTTGCGTTTATTACGCGCTTTTCCCTTTGTTTTCCTCTTCCCGCTACGAACGTTTTCAGAGCGGCTGCTGCTTTCGATGCTGCCAACTCCTGTACATAGTCAGTGCCATCGACCACATAGCTGCTATACCAGCAAAACACATACACCCGCACTTGCATACACGAATTGCGCTTGGGCTTTGTTTTCCTCTTCCCGCTACGAACGTTTTCAGAGCGGCTGCTGCTTTGGATGCTGCCAATTCCAGTGACCAGACAGCAAAACAGGGTGTCTTTTTTGAGGACGAAGTCAACGGAACTCTGTGAGAAGGTTAAGAGATTGACTACCGCTTGAGAAGATGAGGCTGCTGTCTGCGATTATTACGCACTAGTGGGGAAGTTTGCGCAGATTGAGAAGCTGATCGGGCAATTCGAGACATTGCACAACGAGCTCGAAGAATTTGACTTCAGCGAGATTCACAGTGGACTGTGCGACAGTTTTGAAATGCTTGCCACTGCTCTCAAGGCTTCGATTCGGCGTGAAATTCATAGGATTAGCGGCTATACGCCACTGCATTCTACGATTGCTGGACCAAATTTAACTTCTGGTTTTGCTGGTTCTCAGCCGCCACCTCTTCGCAGACCAGCATCATCCCTGCCTCCCATACAATTGCCAAGATTTAGTGGAGGATATGCGGATTGACGGACTTTACCTGATGTTCACCACCATCATCGACAATCATCCAGACCTCTCCAACATTGAGAAGTTCCAGCATTTACGATCTTGACTGCGTGATTCGGCGTTGAAGACAGTTCGTGCGCTGGAAATTTCTGACAGCAATTACAAAATAGCCTTGGATTTGTTGGTTTTGTATGGGAAACATCTAAGTTAGTCAGGTTCGAGGTGGTACAGACGGCTGCTATAGTGTTGGTTACAGTAAATTCCTTCCGTTTTTATACCCATACTCGAAGAGTAAAAGGTTATATTGTATTTGTGGTAAAAGTGGATGTGTGTAACATAGAGAAGGAATAATTTTCGACCATATAAAGAATATATATTCTTGATCAGCATATACATATAGCCGAGTCGATATAGCCCTGTCTGCCCGTCCGTCCGCCCGTCCGTCTTGTTTGTCGCCCATTGCTCGGAGGCTATGAGCGCTAGAGAAACCAAATGTTATTTCCAGACTGATGTAATATCTCACTCCTAGAAAAGGGTTTTCCAAATTTTGCACCGCTCACTTCCGCCCCCACAAAGGGCACACATCTGTGGCGTCCACAATTTTGAAAATTACAGAAAACTAAAAATGCAGAATCATAGAGAAAGATCATATCTATCAGGGCCCAAATCTGAATCGGATCGGATCATTAATAAAGCCACAATAGAGAACAAAAATACGAAAAAAAAATTCGCTCCCTCTCGCTCGCACTCACACAAAAACGAATCGATTTGGATTTTTGTATTTTGTTTCGCCTGGATCTCAGAGACTATAAGAGCTAGAGCAACCAAACTTTCTGTCAACACTCCTGTGATACGAAACCTGAACAAGTGTATTTCAAAATTTCGCCCCGCCCCCCTTCCGCCACCCAAAACACGAAAATCCACAATTTTGAAGATAGAAAAAAACAAAATGCAGTATCGTAGATCATATCTACCAGATCCCCGAATTTGGTTCAGATCGGATCATTATTGTAGCCACAATGATGAAATCAATTTTCAGCAGCGCTGCAGCGGCTGCTACTGATTCTCTCACACTCACACTCTCTCACACTCACACTCTCTCACATAGACAGAACTTCATGAACAAGTGTATTGGACGTGTTGGTAACAGAAGAGCTTCCACTTACCGAGGCGGTGACGTTTAAAATATGAGAAGGGGAATTGGGAACATATGAAGACATTGCATCTATATTGTCAATTGATGCAATAGATGGGTTAAAGTTTGGTATAATTTCGGGCTCGCAAATGATTGCGCAGTACGCTGAGTGTATCATTTAATCTTTCATCCATTCGTGCTCTTAGAAATACAGAAGCCATTGTATGTAAACTTGTTACAGGAACCATATCGTTCGCGTAACTCGAATTTGTTCCACCATTTAACACAGAATGACCCTACCCACCTGGAGTAGTAACAGACGGCTTGGCAACAGATTGAGTCAAAGGGGGGGTGAATTTACAGGCGTAGAAGGATTTGAACCGAAACTACTAATACTTTGATCAGCTACATTAGCTGGTAAATTCACCACCCCCTTTGATTCAATCTGTTGGGGAGCTGTCTGTTACTGCTCCCTGCCTCCCATACAATTTCCAAGATTTAGTGGAGGATATGCGGATTGGACTGACTTTTACTCGATGTTCACCACCATTATCGACAATCATCCAGACCTCTCCAACATTGAGAAGTTCCAGCATTTACGATCTTGACTGCGTGATTCGGCGTTGGAGACAGTTCGTGCGCTGGAAATTTCTGACAGCAATTATAATATAGCCCTGGATTTGTTGGAAAAAAGGTTTAATAATCGTCGGTTAGTTTTTCAGGCGCACATTACTGAGATCCTGGGGCTACAGGCTGTGGAGAATGGGCCGGTGTCCATTCGGGAGATTCGACAAATTTAACGCCCAGGCGTTGGGCACTCCTGAGCAGATCGCAGGATGCATCATTGTGCAGGTGCTGCTTCGTAAACTGGATCCAGCGACTCAAGCCAAGTGGGAGGAACATTTAGAGGATGCAGCTTTCGTCAACCTGATTCCGTAATGTTAGTCTATGGCCTCATTTTTTGAGCAGCGATGCAGGACGTTGGAAACCGTGGATTTCGCTATAGCAACCTATGCGCCGATCAGTCAGGTGGGCAGGAGTAAAAAACGTAAAAATTCTAAATCTACACTTGTTGCCATTAATCAAGCTATATAAGGATGCGTGCTGTGCAATGACAGCGCTCACGAAATAAATCATTGTCCCCAGTTCATAGCACTGTCCCCCTCAGATCGCCATAAAGAAGCAAAGAGGTTTTCTTTATGTGTAAATTGCCTCAAGGCAGGCCATCGATTGAGTCAATGCAGCTCCAGCAAATGCCGTACCTGTGGGTGTAGGCACCACACTCTCCTGCACTTCGGAGGCCCTGAAACTACTGCAGCCCAAGGTAGATCTGTGCCACTTGGCACTTTTTCTCCGTCTACGTCGTCGGATCCCATCACTTAGTCCTCTGCTTCAGCGTCTACATCTTCTGCACGTATTGCCCAGGCTCTCAGTAATGATGTCGTGCTGCTAGCCACGGCAACTGTATTGGTCAGAAATCGTTCCGGAGTTTTCGTTCCCTGCCGAGCGTTTCTTGACTCCTTAACTTCTCGTTTTGCAAATCAGCTTCATCTTCGTAAAATAAAATCATCGACAGTTTCAGTCAACGTTAGCCTGCACTCTCGGTCATCGGAATACTCAACTCTCATCACCGCTGTCGTAGCCTCTAGCATAACCGATCGGCAGCCAAGCTTCGAATAGACACTCGCAACTGGAATATTCCATCAAACCGGCCACTAGCTGATCCAGAGTTTTATAGACCTCAGCGTGTCGAACTTCTAATTGGCGACAACCTGTTTTACGAGCTTCTCTGTATTGGTCAGGTCAAGTTATTGCCAGAATTGCCTTTAATTCAGAAGACTCGCTTTTGATGGGTCGGATCTGAAGGTTGTTCCCGTGGAAAGGAGGAGTGCTCTTTAATGGTTTCGCGCGCTACGGTCGTAGTTACTGAGGATAACCTGGACGAGAGACTTAAGGTACTGTTGAGACGTTTTTGGAAGGTTGAAAATTGCACAGAAGCCATAGTAAAGTCCTCCAAAAAAGAGCTAGATTGTGAAGCTCACGTTGCTCAGCATTTCCGCCGATTGCAAACTGGCGATTATTGTGTTCGGCTGCCAGCAAAATTTAATCTGGATCTCTTGGGAGAATCTTACCATCAAGCCCTGCGCAGGTTTTTATCTCTTGAACGGAAGTTAGATCGTCATCCTGATGTAAAGTCTCTGTATGCTGCCTTCATAAATGAGAACCTTGACCTAGGCCACATGTCTCTCGTTCCTGCTGAGTAAATCAACCTCATCATTGCGTCACGAAGTAGGATAGTTCTACAACCAAGCTTCGGGTCGTTTTCGATGGATCCGCATCAACTTCATCTGGCTATTCTTTAAACGACGTTTTAATGCCCGGGTCCGTAATCTAACCCACGCTCTTATAAATACTTACTAGATTTCGATCATATGCAGTTGCGATTACAGGGGATATTTGCCAGATGTACCGATGTGTTAGGGTTTCACCCAAGGATAGTAATTTGCAGAGTATTCTGTGGAGGAATTCCATGGAAGAGGAGTTGCGTGTGTTTAAGCTGGACACCGTTACGTATGGGACGAAGCCTGCCTCCTTTTTAGCTGTACGGACAATGCATCAGCTGGCATCGGATGAGCAGATAGCGCTTCCCATTGGGGCTGAGATCCTTCGCCGTGACTTCTACGTCGCTGACCTCATATCTGGAGCCAACTCTCAGCAAGAGGCTGTCCGCATTCGTGAGCAAACTACCGGAATTTTGTCTGAAGGCCAGTTCCGACTGAGGAAATGGTGTTCAAACGTCCCTGCTGGGCTTGATGTAGTTCCGGAGGAGGACAAGGAAATTTATTTGAAGTTCGACGATGGCAGTGATGTTACCAAAACATTAGGACTTGCTTGGGATCCAGTGTCTGATAAACTTTTATTCTCTTTTTCGGCCCTACATTCGTCTTTGCATACCTGCAGGCGTTCCGTCTTGTCAACAATAGCGCGGTTCTACGACGCCCTCGGACTAGCTGGACCTGTCATTACTAAGTCCAAAATCTTTCTCCAGCAGTTGTGCAACGAGAAGTTGTCCTGGGATGAAAGCCTGACATCCGCGCTGAACATCGGTTAGCAGGAAATATGCAGAAGTTTTGGCCAGATTCGACGTTATGAATTTCCTCGCTTCGTACTTATTCCGAAATCTGAGCTAGAAATTCACGGATTTTGCGACGCCAGCATTGAGGCTTATGGTGCTTGCATTTATGTTGTATCGAAGGGTCAGCGGTCCACCAGTCACCTGCTTTGTGCAAAATCTCGTGTTGCTTCATAAAAGACATTTCACTGTACCAAAGCTGGAGCTTTGTGGAGCGCAGTTGCTAGCTAGGCTCAGGTCTGAGATAGCTGGAATGAATGTTTTCAAATGAAAGTGTTACTGTTGGTGTGATTCATCGGTTGCGCTCTCTTGGATTCTGGACCAGCTCTCTATATTCAATGTATTTGTCGCAAATAGAGTGGCAACGATACAGGAACTGACTGCAAAAATGGAATGGCATTATGTTCCCACAGCTTTGAACACGGCCGACATTCTCTCTCGAGGGGCTCTACCAGTAGAGTTGAGCGAGTCCACCCCTTTGGGCTCATGGGCCTCCATTTCTTTGTGGTTCTATAATGACTGGGCACCCACGGTGTTACCTGAGAGGCCAACCATGGAGCTTCGTCGGAAGGTTTTGCTGGTAAAATCGCCCTACGTGGATATTGTAGCTGATTCCAAGTATTCTAACTCTTTTTGCTTCCTTGCAACGCGTTTTTGGATACATTTACTAATTTTTCAACCGGATTTGGCACCCCTGACTCACTGTCCCTTATATTGAACATGGAGCTCAGTTGTTGGTGCGGCTATTTCAGCGTACGGAGCTATGGGAAGACATGAAATCACTGCGGGCCAAGGGAGTGGTCTCCTCATCTAGTTCACTCGTGACGAGCATCAGAAAGTGGTCCTCGAATTCTGTTTGGTTGAGGCCAATGACTGGCACTTATTTCCGCCTCGATCCACGCACTTTGGAGGCCTGTGGGAAGATGCAGTGAAGACGGCCAAATACCACTGCTATCGTGCTAGATCGTGCTGGATTTCAAGAACTGCGTACGCTGCTATGCCACATCACGGCAGTTATTAATTCAAGACGCTTAGTATCCATTTCAGAAAATCCTGCCGATCTGGACGTTGTAACTCCGGCTCACTTCTTAAATGGCTGATGTAACTCATCTAAACTTCAATCGCCGGAACGGTGGCAGCGCGTTTCATATATGCACCAGATTTTCTGGTCTCGATGGAAGGAAGAGTACATCACGTCATTGCAACAAATTCAAAGTGACGCACGTCGAAGCCTAACTTGGCAGTTTCAGATGTGGTGCTCGTCAAGGATGAAAATCTGCCTCCCATGAAGTGGCCAATAGCTAGGGTGGTAAAACTACTACCTTGAAGAAATGGGGTTGCCCGCGTCGCTGTTCTGAAGACGCCATCTGAATCACCAAACGAGCCGTCAACAAGCTGTGCCTGCTTCCCTTTAAGAATATTGTTGAAAGTCAAGCTTCCAACGGAGGGAGTATGTCGGGTCAGGCAGCATAACGGCCGGTCTGTCATTTATGTCTCTGTTTCGTTCATCTTGCTGCTGCACCTGCTGTGGCTAAGCAACTCTCTTACGCTCTGATGCTCTCACGCTCTCCCTAAGACCATATGCATAGGGCTTAGGGTTCCTGCCCTTAGATCTGCATTTTTAGTCTGGACCTAATCATCATCGCTTTTGGATTATTGTCTATATTATACATAAAATAAAAATACATAAAATTGTAGTTCCAATTGAATTATCTCGACTCTTTACTTAAAAGCTTAAATTACAATAGCTATTAAAAACGCTTAATAGCTTAACACCATAATGGGGTGACTTAATTTAAAACATTCGAATTAAGTCACATCCATGTTCCCCACCTAAAATGATATATATTAGCTAAACATATTTATAATTAATATAATATAATTCTAAAATATAGATATATAGAAATACTAGCAAACACGGCGAACTCCGTTTCGCCACCAGATGGCTTCGTTTTATGTAACATTTCGTTTGGTGATTAAAAGATGAACAATTTTTTGTTTGTTTTATATTTGAAAAGGAAAAAAATTGTATTTCATTTCACAACAGTAATGAATTCATTTCGATTACAAAAATGAAGTGTTATTTAGTTGAACTCTTCTAAGTAAATGAAAGTGAATCCAAAGTAAATACTGAATCGAAGCGTTATACGTGTTCGCAAATTATCCGTTTCATTGGTAAACCACATTTTTTGTTTTTTGGTCTGATGTTAGCACAAACAAAGCGGATGGTTTCCCAACTCGTGAACACGCAACGTATAACTGCCCATGTGAAAAACAATGATTTTCTAAATTTATCCCGCAAACACTAATCGATTTGCCTTGCGACTTGTTAATTGTCATTGCGAACTGGAAATTGCAATCGTTTGAAGTCAAACAGAAGATTAGTCGGAATCATTGGTATTCGAGGAATACATACATTTTCACCTGCGTACTTTCCCTTAATAATGGTTCCCCAATCAAATTCGGCATTAGTCTTTTAACGAAAGTCGAGTACCGTTGCAAAGTCGCGGTGGATTCAAATTACGCAATGTCATAATAACTGTACCAACTTTGAGTTGCAAGTTATGTGGTGGAAATCCTGGTAGCTCCAGAGAGTTCAAAAATTTCGTTGGATATTTGTTATGGAATCAACGGATTTGTATGTCACCAAATCGCCAGCAATTTTTGATTGAATTGTGAAATTCAGTGCGTGTACATCATTATTCTTTTGCGGCAAGAATTGTTCGTTGACTTAACCAAGCATAATTCTGATAATTCCCACTAATGTTTGGGAAAACATTTTCAATAAGAGCTAATTGAGAGTCTACAAATCGGCAAAAGTCGTTGGTAAGAGTAATTAATCCAGATGTCGCATCAACTGGGACTTTTCCATTTCCAACAGCTAACAATTGTTGGGAAAATTGTGCAGCACTTTGATCATTTTGAAGTTGAACTCTCATATTAGTGGTTAGCGATAATGTTTTTACGTTATTCCATAAAGGTGATGCCTTCAGGCAAGCATTCAATTCATCTGCAGGCGTTCCACGGGGAATTACTGGCAACGTTCGCCTGAAATCGCCTGCCAATAATATCATCAAGCCGCCAAAGATGTTATTATTTCGCCGAAGATCCTTCATTGTGAAGTTAAGTGCTTCAAGTGATTTTATATGTGCCATTGTGCACTCATCCCAAACAATGAGCTTGCATTGCATCAACAATATTGCATGTTGGAGTATCAATTGTGTTTAAATTTTGAGTGGCAACTTAAGCGCAGAATGTGCAGTACGACCGCCATCTAGAAGAGTCGCCGCAATTCCACATGATGCTAACGCCAAAGCTATGTCACATCTTGATCGAATAGTGGCCAAAATCAATGAAATGACAAATGTTTTCCCTGTTCCTCCAGGTGCGTCCAGGAAGAATAGACCACCAGTATTATTGTCCACCGCTTGCATTAATGTTTCGTATACTTGCTTTTGCTGTTCATTCAGCAATGGCACATTATTTCGAACGAATTCCTGCAATGTATCAACATTGTATTGCAGCTCTCGATTTAATTCTTGGTTGAATGCATCGTGCATCGATCGATTTGGCGCAATCATTCCTACTTCAATCAGTAGCTTGTTTGCAATAGTCAAGCATTGATCCTCAATCAGAATCAATCCTTTATTGTAGATTTCATCGGTTATTTGGATTTCAGGATTATTCATTTGAATGCGCAAGCGATGCAAGATATCTTCACATATGTCGTCTTTTGTATTTGTTCCATAATTGAATTGGTTGTGAAGGAAAACATGTGGTGATGATAATTGCGAACAGCGTTCGTATTTGGTACGCATTTGATGAAACAACTGAATCCGAAAGTGTTAAATCCCAATGAGAATCGTTCTCCAGCAAACCCAATAGTTGACATGCTTCTCTATATGTTTGGCATGGGTGGCCATTCACAGTTTTCAAATGCGCAAAATGATTTTGGTCCACGTACATTTACCAACACCAGTCGCAAATAAAAAACATTCATCATTTCTAGGATGAACAGTATACATGCGACCTAGTGCATCAGTGGAAAACACCTGCGGCCAATCTGGAACTGGGGTTCCTTGTTTGCGACGTTGGAATTTCTTTGTTGATTGATTCCAAGTGTAATACTTGGGCATTTCAACGTACATCAGCGTCGCTGCGAATGGATCTGCTTCACACATTGCAAAAGAAGCTAGTCAATGTTGTCGATGGTGGTAAAAATGCTTGCAACTGTTCAATAATTCGTCTCTTTAACTGTTGTGTTCCCTGTATATTGCACCGCACATTCAGCTGATCCACCATCGACGAAATGAAATATATTTGCAGAAATTAATGCGGTTCATCTGGTGTTGGCACCATTGAACCATGCAAATGATATATTTGTCCTTGTATCTTTAATTGCAAAACAATCAATTGTTGAAGAATACGGTGTAACTTCTGATCGTGTGATGGTGTAGTGTGTGGTGTATATGTAATTGTTACGTGTTTCAATTCATTGTGTTGGTGTGAGTGATTGGTTATGTGTGCTGTATCTTTTTACCTTGCAAGTCGGCATGAAGCCGCCTTCTCGAATGATATTAGCTACAAAGGAAGTCATGCGAAAGCAGTTATTGTATTCAAGGATGTGTTGAAGAAAATGGCTGGAATCGGGATCACTTCCATCGAACAATGGTTTCAGTGGCTGTGGTGGTGTAAGTAATGGATCCAGTTTGACTTTTCCACTTGCGCAGCACAATCCAGCCGTTTCTCTTTGAACTTTAACGCATTGCAATATCGGCATATAGTCGTCATTGGTCCAATATCTAAATTTTCATCATCACTGTAGTTCGCAGTGGGATCATATTCGAATGCCAAGCGATTGTATGATGCCAATGATCTTCGTGTCCTCACGCGTTGTCCCAATCGGGAATTTCCTTTTTTTATATTTGGTCTTTCTTCGCTTAAGTGCTGTAAATACACTTGTTGCTGGCTTGCAAGTCTTGTGCGGCGGCCGATGTTCGCACGTCGTCCTATAGGCATTTTGGACTGTGGACTCTGTCCACTTTTAACCTCAAAATGCACGATCCACATAATTTACACAGTTCAACTTACCACCTTAAAGACAAATGCCTGCTGTTCACAATACACGTGATTGATTTGATGGTTTCCAATTGAAATATGAGGAAACGAAAACCTTTTTTAATTTCGTTTTCACAGTGAACACAATCCCGGTTTGTCACATGAAATTAACTGAGCCGAGAACAATGAGTAGCTGTCAAACAATGTATCACGCACCGGCGCCTACTTAAAATATTGGTTTGGCGCTGTATGTAGTATATAGTAGATAATACAAATGCATTTTCCACTTTTCTTTGAAATTTTTCGTGAATTTTCTTTGCTATAAACCTAACGGAGCCTGAGACGCTTTCCAACGAATGCAAAACCGTGCAAATCGGTTCGTGCGTTCTGGAGTTATTACGTCAATAAGAAAACCCGACTTATTTTTATATATTAGATAAAACGAGAAAGAGAGTGTTTTGTTTCGCCGTTACGCGAAACTACTTTTATACCCGTACTTATTCGGTATGATTTATGTGGAATTTTCAAATGTTTTATCAGTTATTACATTCAAAATTTTTTTGCTGCATCTGTCATCTACATCGACATCTACATCAGTTCTCACAACAACACACGTACACTGCGTAGAGAGAATCTGTAGCGGCTATCAACCCTAAATGTCGTTTTTGTTGAGGGGGGTGGGGTATATCTCTGCTGAAGATTCATTTCATCATTGTGGCTATAATAATGATCCGATCTGAACTTTGGAATCTGATAGATATGATCATTCCCTACAAAACTAAATTTTTCGTTTTTCTCTATCTTCAAAATTGTGGACTTTTGTCTGTTGTGATGGCGGAAGGGGGCGGGACGAAATTTTGAAATACACTTGTCTTGGTTTGGTATCACAGAAGTCTGGACAAAAAGTTAGTTTGCTCTAACTCTTATAGTCTCTGAGATCCAGGCTACACAGAATACGAAAACCCAAAACGACTCATTTTTGTGTGAGTGCGAAAGAGAGGGAATCATGTTTTTCGAAATGGTTTGCTCTATGGTGATCCGATCCGATTCAGATCGGGCACCTGATAGATATGGTCTTTCCCTATGAATCTGAATTTTTTCTGTTATCTTCAAAAATTGTGAATGCCACAGATGTACGCCCTTTGTAGTGGCAAAAGTCGGCGTGGCAAAATTTTGAAACACTTCTCTAGGAGTGACATATCACATCAGTCTGGAAAAAATTTGGCTGCTTTATCCTTTATAGCTTCCGAGCAAAGGGCGGAAAATAAGACGGTCAGACAGACAGACGAACGGACATACAGGGCTATATCGACTCGGATATTGGTGCTGATTTAGAGCATATATATTTTATAGTGGCCGTCAGCCACTCGGGTGATACAGGGGGATCAAACGATGACGGTCTGACTCGAGATCACAACATTCCGGACGGGGCAGGGTTGCCTGGGGCTTGCCCCAACCCGAGGCCGCCCATGCCCCGATTCTATGACACAGTGGGACCACGAGCGGTCCGTCACCTGCCGCAACTGTACACACCAGTGGAAGTGCGACTATACTCTCCCTCGTGAGGGGCGGCTGGTAGCAGGTCTTGGCAATTTTTCAAGTCTCTGCCACGGATGCTGGCTAATGGTAGTCAAGCGGAGAGAAGAAAACTCTCAGTGTAATTGCCCCAATCTTAGGCGATACAGCATGCGCTGATGAATGAATGGCCGAGGGGGTGCTCGGTCGTTAGCATGCAAACTCTGGATACCTACTGACCTCCAGTTTAAATCAGGCTTCCCGGGGCACGCGGGCTATGCCTCAGATTACTATCCCCTTCCCGCCTACTCGTGGGATCAAATATGCCAAAAACTTTTTTAAAGTAAAAAAAAAAAAAAAAGGAGCTCTAGCTCGGTACTCCTCCTAAAGTACCGGAGGGACAAGCAAATCCCTATATATCAACAATTGCCTGGGAAAACAAGGTGCTAAGAAGACGGGAAGGAGACTCAATTAGTCCACCGTCGTCTAGCAGAATCCACTGCGAGGGGAGGTCTCTGATAAGCCAATCGAGGCCATCCAAGTCATCTGCACCGGGGTCAAACCGGTAATTGGGGTGGCTGCCAAGCAGATCGTCATCGCGGCAAAGCTGGTAAGCGCCTCGCGACCGGGGAAACCCCGTCAACCTAGGCAGGCGGCGGGTCGAGGAGGCCAAGGAGGTAAGCCGTCCTTCCAGGACAGGAGGCGTGATTCCTCTTCATCTTGGCTAACTGGATCCAGCGTTTTTGGCATCGGCTCAGCGGAAGATCAGGCTTTACACCGAGAAAGCCACGCGGGCGAAGACGCACCTGACCAACAGGTCGTTTTGCGGGAGATGGCAAGGGGCAAACCCCTAATTGGCGTTCTTGACAAGTGCGCCAAGGATGGTAATGTCCCTCGCGACAAATGACACCTGGTGGAGGCAGAGCTCCAGGACCGTTTTCTGGAGAAGCTTGCCGAGAACGGTGGACCACCGCCTAAATGTCAGGGCACGGTGAAAGCCATCGCCTGCCAAGATGCACGCTCGGTGGCCCTCTACACGAAAGTGTTGGCGGCACTCAAGGAAGTCTAACCATGAGCCAAACTGGAGGTCGTAAGCTGGGAGGACATCCCGAACAGACCGAGGGTCCGAGCGTGGGTGTCGGTTAAACCTGCAGAAACGGAGAAGATTCTGAAGCTTCTGCTGCAGGTCAACCCCCACCTTCCTACAGCCGATTGAAAGGTGGCCAAGGTCGAGGAGGTCGCAGGACAGAGGCGACGGACTATCCTCGTCCTGAACGAGTAGTCGTTGGAGCTCCTATTAGACTCAGCAGTAGTAGTGGACTCTGGCTACCGTAAGGTGACCATAGTTCCCTATAGAAACGACTCCAGGAAAAGCGGGGTCCAGCCAGAAATCGAGCTTGAGGTCCCGGAAGCAGGGAGCCAACCCGAGGCGTGCGGTTTCCATGGTATCGGACGATATCCTGGACCGCTATGAGTTCGACGCGAGTGACCTAGCCAGGGGTCTGGTCGCACCGAGAGCGATGCCGAGAAACCGCGACATACCGCGTCTCAGGTATGTCCCTGATACTCCTGCACATAAACCTCCACCATTTTAAGGCAGCATGTGCTGGCTGCCTTATTGCTCCACCGAGCTAAAGGTGGAGCCGACATAGTCCTCACTCAGGATCCTCGGAAACAGGGTCTCCGGTCTCCCTAGGTACTGACTAGGTACCTACCTAGGTGCTGACTCCCTAGGTAAAATACGCACCTGCATTCTTGCAAACAGAGAACTGCTCTTAAATTTCAGCAATGAAGATCACACGGCAGTAAGCCTCGAAAGCCAAGAGCGCTCACTCCGGATCTGCTCGACTTATATGGGCCACGACTAGTCGGACCCTCCCCCACATGCGCCTATAAGTCGTCCAACCGAAATCCGACCTCCTCAAGAAGGAACAAAGGTGGACATGGACCGAAGACCAACTGGAAGGAGCTGCGTTTCCGTTTAAGCCAATATATGGCTCTTTGTCCGGCGTGGATCGGCTGGGTCGGATTGATGCCATCTGATCCCGCAGATTTTTAGGTCTTGAAGGTTTTAATTGCCCAGGATATATTCTCCCGACTGAACAGGTTCATGATGAAAAGTAAGGGGCGCTATGTAGGTTGGTCTGTTTACAAAGCGCAGTCTGGGAAATGTGTATTGAGGGAGAGGGTTTAGTGACTCGGTACTGGAGGTCATCCAAGATTGATCGGTTTAGAAAGGGAGAGTTTGCCCAAATCCGAGTAGCGTACACAGTTTGTCTTCTTAAGTTTCCGGAATATGACTAAACTCGGTATGGAGAATAAGGAAACCAGTTTCCAGTTGTTTCTCTGTAGCGTATGAGAGGCAAGCGTGAGGTCCAGGATCTCCTTGCGGTTCTTAATAATAGAGAAGGGTTCATCCCCCCGGTTTAAAATGACTTTCTGTGTGGTCAGTACGTAGCTGAAAAGAAACTCCCCCCGTTCGTTTGACCACTGACTGTGGTGAGCATTGGCGTCGCATCCCACAATTTTGTTGATATTCTTGGCTTACCAATCTGCGATGGGCACTATGTGGAAGAGGGTCCTGTTTATCGTGACCCATGTATGTTGAGCAGATCCTGAGTGAGCTCTCCTGGCCCTCGAGGCTCACTGCCGTATGATCTTCATCGCTGAAATATGGGGAGCGAAAATAAGTGCACTTCTCTTTTGCAAGAATGCAGGTGCGTGTTTTACCCGGGGTATCAGCTAAGTATAGCTTATGGTCTGGAGTCCTCAGACCGGAGAACCTGTTTCCGAGGATTCATGGTTCCTGAAGGAAGACTTCATGTCGGCTCCACCTTTAGCTAGGTAGAGAGCAATAAGGCAGCACATACTGCCTTACAAATGGTTGGGGTTTATCTACAGTATTGTTAGAGACATTTTTGAGATTCGCCTCCACCACAGTCGCGTCGACATCGCTCTCCGGGGATTCATCATTCTCCCCAACGTCGATGCGTCCGAGACCCCTTCTTAGGTCACTCGCGTCAGACTCATAAGCGGTCCAAGATATCGTCCGATACCACGGACGCTATTTCCGACTCCTCGGGTTGGCTACCCACTTCCGGGACCTCAAGTTCGAGTTCAGGCTGTCCGCTGTTTGGGGCCGCCGATGTTGGGCATTATGCCAGAGAGGGTACTTGTCTCCAGTGTGCTCAGCCTGTGGTCAGGGGAACTCCCAGGTTAAACTGCTAGTGACGACTACGTTTCGTCCGATCCACTCTGTTTAGACCTTCTTGGTGAAGGTTGGCGTATGCTTCTACCGCATCCTAGGCTGCTGAAAAGTCTTCGGGTCTTCGCCTTGCCCTTTTCAAGGCTCTCTGGTATCAACGTCTTGCTGCGTGAGCTCGTCTTCTCAGATCCGCGATCTCCACCAGTCCACCAGTGTAATGGCTTTTCCGGCGTTTCGGCCATCCTTGGTCGGGTTACCGTGAAGCGTTTTTCCGTTGGTCGCCCTTAGAGTTGCTTGCTGAGCTTCGACTGCAGGCCGTTTTGTGAGTCGTGGCACTGACTGCAACCTGCATCAGCATTATCTCGAATTCTTTCTAGTTGGTTGAGCTGCTCGGTACTCCTCCTAAAGTACCGGAGGGACAAGCAAATCCCTATATATCAACGCCTGGGAAACAAGGTGCTAAGAAGACGGGGAAGGAGACTCAATCGGTCCACCGTCGTCTAGCAGAATCCACTGCGAGGGGAGGGCTCTGATAAGCCAATCGAGGCCATCCAAGTCGGGGGCACCGGGGTCAAACCGGTAATTGGGGTGGCTGCCAAGCAGAGCGTCATCGCGGCTGGTAAGCGCCTCGCGACCGGGGAAACCCCGTCAACCTAGGCAGGCGGCGGGTCGAGAGGCCAAGGAGGTAAGCCGTCCTTCCAGGACAGGAGGCGTGATTCCTTCATCTTGGCTAACGAGGATCCAGCGTTTTTGGCATCGGCTCAGCGGAAGATCAGGCTACACAGCCGAGAAAGCCACGCGGGCGAAGACGCACCTGACCAACAGGTCGTTTGCGGAGATGGCAAGGGGCAAACCCTAATTGGCGTTCTTGACAAGTGCGCCAAGGATGGTAATGTCCCTCGCGACAAATGACACCTGGTGGAGGCAGAGCTCAGGACCGTTTTCTGGAGAAGCTTTGCCGAGAACGGTGGACCACCGCCTAAATGTCAGGGCACGGTGAAAGCCATCGCCTGCCAAGATGCACGCTCGGTGGCCCCCTACACGAAAGTGTTGGCGGCACTCAAGGAAGCTCCAACCATGAGCCAAACTGGAGGTCGTAAGCTGGGAGGACATCCCGAACAGACCGAGGGTCCGAGCGTGGGTGTCGGTTAAACCTGCAGAAACGGAGAAGATTCTGAAGCTTCTGCAGGTCTGCAACCCCCACCTTCCTACAGCCGATTGAAAGGTGGCCAAGGTCGAGGAGGTCGCAGGACAGAGGCGACGGACTATCCTCGTCCTGAACGAGTAGTCGTTGGAGCTCCTATTAGACTCAGCAGTAGTAGTGGACTCTGGCTACCGTAAGGTGACCATAGTTCCCCTATAGAAACGACTCCAGGAAAGCGGGGTCCAGCCAGAAATCGAGCTTGAGGTCCCGGAAGCAGGGAGCCAACCCGAGGCGTGCGGTGTCCATGGTATCGGACGATATCCTGGACCGCTATGAGTTCGACGCGAGTGACCTAGCCAGGGGTCTGGTCGCATCGACGTCAGGGAGCGAATGCCGAGAAACCGCGACATACCGCGTCCCAGGTATGTCCCTGATACTCCTGCACATAAACCTCCACCATTTTAAGGCAGCATGTGCTGCCTTATTGCTCCACCGAGCTAAAGGTGGAGCCGACATAGTCCTCACTCAGGATCCTCGGAAACCTGGTCTCCGGTCTCCCCTAGGGTCTGACCGGTACCTACCTAGGTGCTGACTCCCCTAGGTAAAATACGCACCTGCATTCTTGCAAAAACAGAGAACTGCTCTTAAATTTCAGCAATGAAGATCACACGGCAGTAAGCCTCGAAAGCCAAGAGCGCTCACTCCGGATCTGCTCGACTTATATGGGCCACGACTAGTCGGACCCTCCCCCCACACATGCGCCTTTAAGTCGTCCAACCGAAATCCGACCTCCTCAAGAAGGAACAAAGGTGGACATGGACCGAAGACCAACTGAAGGAGCTGCGTTTCCGTTTAAGCCAATATATGGCTCTTTGTCCGGCGTGGATCGGCTGGGTCGGATTGATGCCATCTGATCCCGCAGATTTTAGGTCTTGAAGGTTTTAATTGCCCAGGATATATTCTCCCGACTGAACAGGTTCATGATGAAAAGTAAGGGGCGCTATGTAGGTTGGTCTGTTTACAGCGCAGTCTGGGAAATGTGTATTGAGGAGAGGGTTTAGTGACTCGGTACTGGAGGTCATCCAAGATTGATCGGTTTAGAAAGGGAGAGTTTGCCCAAATCCGGAGTAGCGTACACAGTTTGTCTTCTTAAGTTTCCGGAATATGACTAAACTCGGTATGGGAGAATAAGGAAACCAGTTTCCAGTTGTTTCTCTGTAGCGTATGAGAGGCAAGCGTGAGGTCCAGGATCTCCTTGCGGTTCTTAATAATAGAGAAGGGTTCATCCCCGGTTTAAAAATGACTTTCTGTGTGGTCAGTACGTAGCTGAAAAGGAACTCCCCCCGTTCGTTTGACCACTGACCACTGACTGTGGTGAGCATCCCACAATTTTGTTGATATTCTTGGCTTCCCAATCTGCGATGGGCACTATGTGGAAGAGGGTCCTGTTTATCGTGACCCATGTATGTTGAGCAGATCCTGAGTGAGCTCTCCTGGCCCTCGAGGCTCACTGCCGTATGATCTTCATCGCTGAAATATGGGAGCGAAAATAAGTGCACTTCTCTTTTTGCAAGAATGCAGGTGCGTGTTTTACCCGGGGTATCAGCTAAGTATAGCTTATGGTCTGGAGTCCTCAGACCGGAGAACCTGTTCCGAGGATTCATGGTTCCTGAAGGAAGACTATGTCGGCTCCACCTTTAGCTAGATAGAGCAATAAGGCAGCACATACTGCCTTACAATGGTTGGGGTTTATCTACAGGATTGTTAGAGACATTTTTGAGATTCGCCTCCACCACAGTCGCGTCGACATCGCTCTCCGGGGATTCATCATTCTCCCCAACGTCGATGCGTCCGAGACCCCTTCTTAGGTCACTCGCGTCAGACTCATAGCGGTCCAAGATATCGTCCGATACCACGGACGCTATTTCCGACTCCCCTCGGGTTGGCTACCCACTTCCGGGACCTCAAGTTCGAGTTCAGGCTGTCCGCTGTTTGGGGCCGCCGATGTTGGGCATTATGCCAGAGGGGGTACTTGTCTCCAGTGTGCTCAGCCTGTGGTCCAGGGGAACTCCCAGGTTAAACTGCTAGTGACGACTACGTTTCGTCCGATCCACTCTGTTTAGACCTTCTTGGTGAAGGTTGGCGTATGCTTCTACCGCATCCTAGGCTGCTGAAAAGTCTTCGGGTTTCGCCTTGCCCCTTTCAAGGCTCTCTGGTATCAACGTCTTGCTGCGTGAGCTCGTCTTCTCAGATCCGCGATCTCCACCAGTCCACCAGTGTAATGGCTTTCCGGCGTTTCGGCCATCCTTGGTCGGGTTACCGTGAAGCGTTTTTCCGTTGGTCGCCCTTAGAGTTGCTTGCTGAGCTTCGGCTGCAGGCCGTTCTGTGAGTCGTGGCACTGACTGCAACCTGCATCAGCATTATCTCGAATTCTTGGTTGAGCTGCGTCCTGGAAGTAGGTGCATTGCCCTTCTGGCGACAGAGAGCAAGCGTTTCCCAATGCCTGCAAAGATTTTAATGTGACGGGAGCAGCTGCAGCATTAGCCCGGCAGCCATTTTAGAGTGATTTTACTCGGCGTTACTCAGTTGACAGAATGCTGCAATCTATCAGCCTTAACTTCTATTTACATGTCCTGCGTCAGAAAAAGTTGAGGTTGTTACCTGGTTACTTGTAGATAATTGATCCACCCTCGGCTATCATGTGATGATGATAGGTAAGTTAGCACCCAAGACAGTTCCGACTTATATGTGAGTTGGTAGCGTTACATCTCCCAGCAACGAAACTTTTTAAGCGTCGGCACTTGGAAACGCATCGTTCGCTCTCGCTCTCTCTCACACACCAACGCGCCGCTTTTTTGTTCGTATTTTGTGTCACCTGGATCTCAGAGACTGTAACACCTGGGGCACCCAAACTTGTTGTCCAAACACCTGTGATACCACTTCAGTACCAGTGCTTTCAAAACTTCGCCACGCCCCTTCCACAACCGCAACAGATTAAACGCAAAGATTAAACGCAGTCTTTCGGCTGCCCCATTCAACCGCCCACGCATCCATGACCTTTTTCAGCACCATGCTCTGGATCTCGTGGATGCATTAGCTTTTGGGTGCGACCAGCTATCAAAGCTTATCGCTTCTTTGGCTCGAGAAAAGCCTTCACTAACAGAGCAGGCATCCTTGATCGCGTCGGAAAGCGACCAGATGGTTGACTTACGGTTTGAAATAAGGTTAAGTTGGTTAAGGTTAATTTGGGGTACCTTCATCGCGTTTGGTTTGCAAAAGCGCTCCCAAAGGTGTGGGACACTGCTGCTCCCAGAAATCTATTTTCAGTCTTTTCTCTCTCTCAGCGGCTAATGAATTGCTATGAAAAGGACTCTATGAAAAGGACTAAGTTGGATATCACCTTGAAAAGCTCACGGAGAGCTGGCCTTTTCCTGGTTATGTGATGCTGGTCCAGCAGTTCTAGCAGGACCGCAAATCATATTGGGGTCTGCTGTTTTTCGTAAGCGCAGCCGGGTCTGTTTTTTCATTCCCGTACTCGAAGAGTCATTGGCGTCGCCTGGATCTCAGAGACTGTGACCAACCAAACTTTCTGTCCAAACTCTTTTATATCACTTCAATACAAGTGCGTATCAAAAATTCACTACGACCCCTTCCACCACACCAAAACATAAAAGTCCACAGACACCAGATCGTATCATTATAATAGCGACAATGATAAAATGAATTTTTAGCAACTAGCCCCCACCTCTGATAGCCGCTCCAGATTCTCTCTCGCTCAAACACTGCTCACTGTTATGAGAAGTGATGTAATTGTAGATGACAGATGCAGATGCAGTTTCGTGTTAACGGCAACTCAACACGTTCCATTTTAAATTTTTTGCAGCATCTGTCATCTACATCTACATCAGTTCTCAAAACAACACACTTACACTGCACGAGGCACAGTGTGTAAGCAGTGTGTGAGCGAGAGAGAGAATCAAGCGGCTATCAACCCTAAATGACATTTTTGTTGCGAGGGGTGGGGGGGCCCGCTGCTGTAAATGAATTTGGGTATAATAATGATCCGATCTGAATCAGATTCGGGTATCTGGTAGATATGGTCATTCCCTACGATACTGCATTTTCGTTTTTTCTTATCTTAATAATTGTGAATTTTCGTCTTTTGGAGGGGGCGGGGCGAAATTTTGAAATACACTTGTTTCGGTTTGGTATCACAGAAGTGTGCACAGAAAGTTTGGTTGCTCTAGCCACTGAACAAATACATGTCTTTGGTTAGTGCTCTAGCTCATATAGTCTCTGAGATCCAGGCGTCCATTTGGACGAGAAACCAAATCGACTCGTTTTTGTGTGAGTGCGAGCGAGAGGGAGCGAAGTTTTTTTCGTATGTTTTTCTCTATTGTGGCTCTATTAATGATCCGATCCGATTCAGATTTGGGCACCTGATAGATATGGTCTTTCTCTATGATACTGCATTTGGTTCAGATCGGATCATCATTGTAGCCACAATGATCAAATGAATTTTCAGCAGCAGGAATATCCCGCGCCCTTTCAGCGTTTCCCCGCGCCCGTTTCCAGCGTAATCCATTTATGGGGTTGATTGTCGTTACAGATTCTCCCTCTCGCTCACACACTGCTCATACATTCTGCCTCGTGCAGTGTACGTGTGTTGTTGTGAGAAAAGATGTAGATGATGAGATGTAGATGTCAATGTAGCAAAAAAAAAATGTGAACTTTAAAAACTGATACATTTGAAAATTCCACATAAATCACATGTGTACTGACTGAGTACGGGTATAAAAGTAGAGTCGCGTTCACAGCGACTCCGTACGTTCTTTCTCGTTAGTTTTCTTTAATCTTCAAAATTTTGGACTCCACAGATGTGCGCCCTTTGTGGGCGAGGAAATGGGCAGGGCGAAATTTTGAAATCCATTTGTAGGAGTGGGATATCATATCAGTGTGGGAAAAAAATTTGGTTCTCTAGCTTTTATAGCCTCCGAGCAATGAGCGGCAAACGAGACGGACGGACAGACATGGCTATATCGACTCGGCTATTGATGCTGATCAAGAATATATATATACTTTATGGGGTCGAAAACGCTTCCTTCTCTATGTTACACACATCCACTTTTACCACAAATACAATATACCCTTTATTTAGTTCAGTATACAAATGTAGTTTTTTGACTATGCGTATGTGCTGCATTCTAAAATCGTTGCAGTCAGACCAAACTTACCAGAGAATCTCTATGTTTTCGTTCGTGGACAGTAACTTGTGAAATTCGACTTCAATTTTCTTTTAGTTAATGTGGCTAATTTTGAATTTTAGACTGCAGCGCACGGCAACTTTTTGACACAGCTATCTTTTTTGGCAAACGTCAGTTTGCAAACGCACTCTTTTCTTGGTCCGAGTATAGCTGTCGGAGGAGGAGTGCGAGGAGTATATTTTTCTTAAAATTGTAAAAAAAATCAAATTTAATGCAAAAGAGCTACAAAAGTTATAAAATGTGAACACGAGTCAGTTTGTATAAGGCTGGAAGAAGAAGTGCTTCTCAAGTGCTGTCCATGCTGGATACTGATTCAACAAAAAATAAGAAGAGTTAAATAAAGCACTCAACCACCAATTAAATATACTCCAGACGAAGCGTTAGCTTTATACATTGATGGAGGCTTCACGGAAAAATCGTACAAGCATATGCAAGCAGGCGCAAAAAAGCGGAAAGCAACGCTTTTCCGAGCTATGAAGCTATTCGATCTTTGCGAGAATTACTGGATCACACAATTGTAAGGATTGTCGAAGGAAACGAGAATGGAAAATTATACCAACCACGAAAATAAAATCGAAAACCATTATTACGCATTACGCATCTTGCAGGCACCGACAGTCTGGACTGCTTGCATTTTGTATTTTGTTTATATACTTTGTATTTCAAATTGTTAATTGCGGGGTCACCAAAGTAGTTCATGAACTGAACTACCAGTCATCGATTACTTTTGGAACCAGCTCCTGATTTCGACGATGCGTCGTTGCCAGATTGCGAATGGGAGGAACCGCCACAACGTCGTTGAAGGTATTGCTTATACAAATCTTGGTTCATTAACCTGAAGTTTCAATCTTGTTTTGTTACATACATATGCATGTTTTGCTGGAGCAGAAAAAGGAAATGGAATAATGGCCATATGTCATTACACTCTGCTAACGGACTAGCTGGAAAAAGAGAGAAAAACTGCGGATGCCATTATAGTTTCAATAAACACATTTAATTTTATTATTTTAAGACTGATCGACTTTGCAAAGACTGTAGTTCATTTAGTAATAAAGTAATACTGTAACGCAATCGCTGAAACGTGGACAGTGACAATTCCAATGTTCGAAGTTCTCCACTCGGGAGCTTGAAGTGCAGTACAACGGTTGTCGTATCTTTAATATTACTAAATAATTTAAAGAAATATATATAATTTATTTTAATATCCAAAAATAATTATGTACATACTTTAAAATCAAAGAGATGTTGATCCTCCACTTCACATTTAACATTTTAACACGATCTAACTTTGTAATGGAGTAATTTTTACTAAGTATTTCTCGATGATGTAAAATAACGGTGCAAATATCTTGAACGCATTCTTCTGAAAATCTGTAATGAAATTATTCAATTAGTCAGTTCCCATGATTTCAACATTTTATTTTCATTGAGTCTGCACGAGCATACGATACGGTGTTACGATTTTTAAAAGATTTGCAATTAATTGTGCTGGTAAAACTTTAATTTTTGAAGAGTACTCGAAGAGTAAAAGGGCATATTGTATTTGTGGTAAAAGTGGATGTGTGTAACATAGAGAAGGAATAATTTCCGACCCTATAAAATATATATATTCTTGATCAGCATCAATAGCCGAGTCGATATAGCCCTGTCTGATAGGGACAGATAGGGCATCCAAATTTTCTTCCCAGACTCATGTGTTCTCTCACTCCTAGAAAAGTGTTTAAAAATTCCGCCCCGCCCATTTCCGCACGCACAAAGAGCGCACATCTGTGGCGTCCACAATTTTAAAGATAACAGAAAACAAAAAAATGCAGAATCATGGAGAAAGACCATATCTATCAGGGGCCCAAATCTGAATCGGATCAGATCATTAATATAGCCATAATAGAGAAAAACATACGAAAAAAACTTCGCTCCTCTCTTTCGCACTCACACAAAAACGGGTGGATTTGGTTTTTGTATTTTGTGTAGCCTGGATCTCAGAGACTATAAGAGCTAGAGCAACCAAACTTTTTTGCCAAGACTCCTGTCATACCAAACCTGAACAAGTGTATTTCAAAATTTCGCCCCGCCCCCTTCCGCCACTCCCAAAAGACGAAAATCCACAATTTAGAAGAAAGAAAAAAACCAAAAATGCAGTATCGTAGATAATGACCATATCTACCAGATCCCCGAATTCGGTTCAGATCGGATCATTATTGTATCCAGAATGATCAAATGAATTTTCAGAAGCAATTTTCTCCAAGCAACGTAAGTCATTTATTGGGGTTGATTGTCGCTGCAGATTCTCTCCCACACACACTCACGCTCAAACATGCTGCCGCGTGCAGTGTACGTGTGTTGTTGTGAGAACTGATGTAGATGTAGATGACATATGCAGCAAAACAAATGTTAAATATAAAATGTAAAAACTGATAAAACATTTGGAAATTCCACATGTGTAAATCACATGTGTACTGACTGAGTACGGGTATTAAAGTAGAGTCGCATTTACAGCGACTCCGTACGTTCTTTCTCGTTTGTATTTGTTCTTTGAATATTCCTTTTAATATTTTTATAAGCGCATTGTGAGGTTCGGCTTGGCGTCTAGATCAATTTAATATATGATTCTATAATTTTACCAATTCATGTACTGTTTTTTTCTCGGAAAATACATTTTTATAAAAGTCTAGAAAATTCGACATTAGATGCGAGAATATATGTACATACCATATATATACATATACATGTATCCCAAACAAAATGAACCTTTTATTTACGCTTTGAACCAATGGAACATGTAATGATAGATTTGTATCTGAAGTACAAATGAGATTAAAGTAACGTTTATAAAAGCCAAAAACCATACATTTTCTGTTAAATTCCGCCTAAGCTTTTATAGCGTATAGATTTTGTGCCCCATGAAGTATATTTATTCTTGATCAGCATCAATAGCCGAGTCGATATAGCCATGTCTGTCTGTCCGTCCGTCTGTCCGTCTTGATTGTCGCCCAATGCTCGAAAACAAAAATATTAAAAAATTTGGTATTGTAGAGAGTGAACATATCTACCAGATTGATGAATGGGGTTCAGATCGGCTCATTATAACAGTCACAATGATAAAATGAATTTTAAGCGGGTAAGCTTTTAAGCTTTCGCTCACAAACTCTGCCTCGTGCAGTGTACGCGGGTTGTTGTGAGAAGTGATGTAGTTGTAGATGACAGACGCAGCAAAATAAATCTAAGATGTAAAATATTTACAAATTACACATGTGTACTGACTGAGTACGGGTATAAAAGTAGTCCGGAAGTCCTCTTCGGCTAGGAGTTCTCACGTTCGGCACATGTACATACATGTACAGTGATGGAAAAAATAATAGAAACGCATTTTTTTTTTTTTCAAAATTTTCTTCAGTCAACAATTTTTTTTTTCAAGTTTAATAATTTTCAGAGATAGTATATATAGTAATGTATCAAAATGTAACAAAGTAATAATTTTCAAAAAAACTTAATATACCAAAAATATAATTATATAATTTTTAAAATTTTTTGGGCCTGAATAGAATAATAGAAACGGCCGACTTAAAGCTATGAAAAACCGTTTTATAGCTTAAAAGGCGTTTAGTTTGATTTGTAACTTTATTATTTAGTTATGCCACCATACTTTTTTATGACTTTGGTGCATCGACCACCCATACAATTCCACCAGATAGGCACAATTTGATGGATCAATGGAGTACCAGTCAAACTTACCTTTTTTCCAAAAATTCTTCATTTTTTTAGACTTATACCCTCCAATCCTTTTCTTAAATATCCCCCCAAGGTGTTCAAGTGGATTTAGGTTTGCATTTCCATCAAGGGAACTTTTTTGTCCACGAACCATGTCACAGCCAGCCTTGAAGAATGCTTCCGAGTCATTATTATGCTGGAACACCCATTTAAATGGCATTATAGCATTATACTGTCGAGTAAGTCTACGTAGTGGATGGCACAGATATTTTCTTTTGTATCGAAAGTTTTGGACCAACACCCGAATGGGAAAAGCATCCCCACAACATGATGTGTCCACCACCGTGCTCAACTGTTCAAATAGAGTACTTTTAGGTCATGGGCAGTGTTCTCAGGGCGCCCTACACGCAGTTTCCCATCAGATCTAGCAAATCAGATCAAAATTTTTATCTTGGTTTCGTCCGACTAAAAAATTTTTACATTTTGAACGCAAAAAATGCACCTTCGCGATATGTACCCTTTTTCAAAATATTTTTTCTATATGGTTTGGTACCTTTTAAGGTAAATGGCTCCTTATATCTTCTTGACCCAGCCTATTTCTTATAGTACGATTAATAACCTGTGCATTGTGATCAATTTTAATATCTTTCTACGATAGAAATGTTTTTTTTTTTCGAACAAGGCTTAGGGTGAAATTCACCGATGTTGCTTGCTTTTTTTCGCGTTTCTTTTGTTCGTTTTTGTTGTGAACCGCCGTCATCCTTTTCTTTGGAACATTTAAGAATTTTAGCTATAGCTGACATTGCTTTGCCTTCATTTCTGAACGTTAGGATATGTCATATATCAATATCCTTATGATGTATGCCACGGCCCATTACAAACCGAATAACAACAACAAATATAACAGGATCCGCGGGAAAAGTTATTTAGCATCTTCTTTTAACGTTAGTTTATGAAATGATATCTATATAATTCGATTACATCCGATTCAAAACAAGATAAAAAACCAAATTGAAGTGCGTTTCTATTATTTTTTTTTCCAAGACAAAAATCGAGGTCTACCCACAATTTTACATACACAGCTAATAATTCTTAAGTTATAAGCCCAAAAGAGAGTCCAAAGTAAAGCTACATTATCCTGAAACCAAGCCCAGTGCTTTTCATGCCAACAATTTGGTCCAAAAAATGAAATATTTGGTTTCAAAATGTGAATGAGCCTGTCGTTTCTATTCTTTTTTTCCATCACTGTAAGCGTAAATCGGTTCTTACACATGTTAGATATATGAGCGATTACATGTGAGAAAAGAACTTAGCTATTGAAGATTACATGTGAGAAAGAACTTTAGCTCATGAGTAAATCAAGAGCGGAGTTAACGCGTCCTCAGAAAGGGTGCACATCTCTGGCGTCCACAATATTGAAGATAACAGACAACCAAAATGCAGAACCATAGATAAAGCCCATATCTATTAGAAATTTGGTTGATGTGATATCGAAAATAACGAAAAATGCAGTATACAAGAGAATGACTATATCTACCAGATTTCCGAATCTGTGATATATGATCGAACCTCTGGTCACTCGCTTAAACCGGTCGTTCTTTCACCTCGCTCCTGCCTTTTTGATATAACAATACAATTTTAATCACAAATTATCACAATTTACATCTTGAAACCATCATAATCGATAACTAAGTGTGCCAATTATATGAGTTTCAGTTGTTAACAATTGTGCTTATTTAAATCTAACACTTCAATTGTTAAATAGACTTGATCTACCAATTTGTTAGTGCTTTTATTCATTCTGCTTTGAATAACTGCTCTCTGTGCTCATCGCTCGTGCACCTGCATCGCCTACGTACATACGCTCTGGAGCGCGTAATTGCAAGCTCTCTTTGCTCTCACTCTCTGACTTCGCCTGCATTCTTTTGGAATAGCTCTTTCGGCGTCTCTACTTTCGTGAGCTTCACCGTTTGTTTTCGTCGCCTCGCTGGATCGTCTTTGCTGCTTCTGCTAATCGCCGCTCTCTCTGCTGCCTGCTCTCTCACATAGCTTGCGCTCACACTCCCAGTTTTCGTTCTTCTTTGTAAAAAAGAGTATTATCTGCAGGGCATAGAAATGCGAATTTGGCGGCAGCATTGTCGGCAAAGTATTCCTTAGCTGCTGGCTTTGTGACAATTTCGCCCACATTAAATGTGCTGTGGGTGGCAATCTGGGAAGGCTACATGTCCTGATCTCAAAACGTGTCGGTCTGACCTGGTCATGTTTGCGTACGTTTATGCAACAGACTCGTACTGGTTTTCTGGATGTCCGAAAGAATTTGTCGCTCTCAACGAGAAGTTCCTGACCTTGGAATCTCAATTTCTTGGCCTCAAACTTTTTTGAGTGAATCTCCTAGGCGGAAAAATCCCCAAAACGACAATAACAACTATTCGCAACCTATTGGAGTCGGAACGCCTTCTTCTCATCTACACACATTGATTCCTTGGCTTCGCAAAGTGGAATCATCAATCCATTTCTCACACCGACCAACAATGCAGCGGGACTCACTGCATCCATCACTGATGCAAACACTGCTGCACTATGGGTAAAATTTCCATTTTTCGGGGATTAAGTCATTTTCTCAAAGTACTCAAATTGGAATTTTGTTTTGCTAACATATTAAGAAAACTCCAAACTGTAAAGCTCCATACCCCAAATGTTAAATAACAGACCACTGTTAAGTCTAACAGCTGTTAAAGTCAGCTGTTCCTGTCGAACAGTACGTACTTTAACATTGCAATATTTTTTGCAGGCTATTTTCAAATTGCCATAAAACAAAAAGCGAAACATGATTTTTATGAAATTTAAAAAAGGATACCAATCATACGGGTTTTACTATGTAATGGTTCTACTAATACTTTGTGACTTCTGAGTTTTCTATTAATATTTCGTAAAAAGTAGAACAAGCTCTCAAAGGTAATTTCTTGGAAAAAAATATTTCAAGTTTGTGGAGACATATAAAACGACCAGAGGTGCCCCAACCCATAGTTCAAATATATGTCGTAGAGCCATTATTTGTGATTCAAAGGCAGTTTGTCTCAATTCCCACTTTTTTCCCACTATCTGCGCAATTTAATTTTTTGCAGGTCACTTCGAGTATCTGAAAGCTGATCTGTTAAGTGTACGGCACAAGGAAAAAAGGCAACTCCAACCAACAAAATGCAATTCTTGATTTTTTTTTTTAGAGGAGATTATATAGAAACATTAATGTTTTAACATATGTATCATATTTAAAAAGCAAAATTCACATATTTTGGCAAAATTTTTAATACCAAAGGGCAAAAATCAACTGGAACAAACTATATTTTGAAAAAAAGCATTAACATTTGTTAATGAGCACAATAAAACTATACATAAGTGAATCAAATGGGAACAATAATCAATAAATTGGACGCCCAAAGTTGGCCTACTTGTTGAAAAGGAGAAAAACACAAAAAACAAGCAGCAGCTCTATCAAAAAGATCTAGAGTGCAACTTTTTTGTTGATTCAAGCAGCAAGTACATGATAAACCTCTTATCATGTGAAATTGAAGTCCAGATCTATCTTTTTGAGGATTTCGAAGATGAGTTTCACGTTTCATGATGAAAAAATTGAAAATTACGAAAATTTGTATTAATATTAACTATTTTTTTGTCTTTAGCTCCTGAATTTCATCATTTTTATGTTTTTCCAATGATACAACATTATTTTTATGTATAAAAGCGTATTATTGTCAAAAATATTAATATAAATATTAATTTTCCTAATAAAAATTAAAGGAAAAAAAATATATTTTTTTTTTATATGTGGGCGGTGACACGCCCACTTTTCCAAAAATGTTTCTGGGGGTGTACATAACATTAATCAAAAAAACCGCATCGAAAAAATTTTGCTTAGTTTAGAAGTTATTAATTAATCCCCGAAAAATGGGAATTTTACCCATAGTGCGCTGTGAGCGCTTCCAATGAGCGTACCACCCTTCCTGCCACCCTTCCTGTTCCATCAGTTTCTATTGATGCTGCCCTCGTTTCGGATCCAGGACTCACTGTCATCACTGGCCCATTATCTGCAACGCCCTTGCTACCAAATAGGTCTATCTTCTATTTTAACTGCTGTCGCTCCATTATCTATCTAAATCTATTTTTGTTTCCTGACTTATGGCATCGGCTACGGAAGATCTGGTCAGGGATTTTATCTTCTCTAAGTTAAACATTGATGAATCCTCAGGTCTGTTGGTTACTAAATTTAACTTTAAAGTAAAAGCGAAATATTTCTTCTTTCAAAAATCCTTGTCCCTGAAATACATGTCAATAGTGTGCTGGACCCCTCTTTCTGGCCGAACTCCGAAGTCCTGAACTCCGTGTGGGTGTCCTTCCAACTACTTCATCGTGTGCAAGAACTTCTGTCTGTACTATGTACACCATCTCCGGCAGTCTTAAATTCGGCCCCAAAAATTGATTCCTCTAAAGATAACTTATCAGAATGTCCGCGGCTTGTGCAGTAAGCTCAACCAATTATATACTGACAGTGCATCTTTCGAGACTGATGTAATCGCTTTCTCTGAAACCTGGCTCAACCCTTCTATTTATAATTCTGAGATCTTCATTGATAAATTTAATATTTATCGGACAGATTGTCCATCTCGCGGGGGTGGTGTCCTTGTGGCGGTACGTTCAGACATACCATCCCAACTCTATTCGGTTGAAGAGCGATACAACATCGAATTTGTAGTAGTTCAACTCAGCTTTCCTCTTGTAATCTCTTTATATCCTGTTCCTACATTCCGCCGTCCTCTGAATTCTCTACATATATGCGTCATGTCTCAACTTAATGATTCGGATTGCCTTATTGTTCTTGGGAACTTTAACCTGCCAAATATCTCTTGGTCTCCCTCTGTTGACTCCAACCTGATGTTCCCATCCACTCAGCATGATTTTATCGATTCTTTGTCCGATACTTCATTGGGTCAGGTTAATGCTCTATCAATAATTTGGGTAGGCTTCTGGATCTTGTCTTTACTTCCGACGTCTCGAGCACTGTGGTCTGCAGATGATTGATTACCTCTCTCCCTGAGGATTCTTATCATCCCACACTTGAAATTTCTGTGCAGTTGTCTTCCTTTGATTCTATCAAATCTCCCATTAAATCTCCGTCTATCTTTTTGCTTCAGGAAAGCAGATTTTTACTGCTTAAACCTGGCGGTTTCTCTGATCGATTGGTCATTCCTTGACGACTTTCATGATATGAGTTTCACGTTTCATGATGAAAAAATTGAAAATTACGAAAATTTGTATTAATATTAACTATTTTTTGTCTTTTAGCTCCTGAATTTCATCATTTTTTATGTTTTTCCAATCATACAACATTATTTTTATGTATAAAAGCGTATTATTGTCAAAAAATATTAATATAAATATTAATTTTCCTAATAAAATTAAAGGAAAAAAATATATTTTTTTTTATATGTGGGCGGTGACACGCCCACTTTTCCAAAAATATTTCTGGGGTGTACATAACATTAATCAAAAAAAACCGCATCGAAAAATTTTGCTTAGTTTAGAAGTTATTAATTAATCCCCGAAAATGGGAATTTTACCCATAGTGCGCTGTGAGCGCTTCCAATGAGCGTACCACCCTTCCTGCCACCCTTCCTGTTCCATCAGTTTCTATTGATGCTGCCCTCGTTTCGGATCCAGGACTCACTGTCATCACTGGCCCATTATCTGCAACGCCCTTGCTACCAAATAGGTCTATCTTCTATTTTAACTGCTGTCGCTCCATTATCTATCTAAATCTATTTTTGTTTCCTGACTTATGGCATCGGCTACGGAAGATCTGGTCAGGGATTTTATCTTCTCTAAGTTAAACATTGATGAATCCTCAGGTCTGTTGGTTACTAAATTTAACTTTAAAGTAAAGCGAAATATTTCTTCTTTCAAAAATCCTTGTCCCTGAAATACATGTCAATAGTGTGCTGGACCCCTCTTTCTGGCCGAACTCCGAAGTCCTGAACTCCGTGTGGGTGTCCTTCCAACTACTTCATCGTGTGCAAGAACTTCTGTCTGTACTATGTACACCATCTCCGGCAGTCTTAAATTCGGCCCCAAAAAATTGATTCCTCTAAAGATAACTTATCAGAATGTCCGCGGCTTGTGCAGTAAGCTCAACCAATTATATACTGACAGTGCATCTTTCGAGACTGATGTAATCGCTTTCTCTGAAACCTGGCTCAACCCTTCTATTTATAATTCTGAGATCTTCATTGATAAATTTAATATTTATCGGACAGATTGTCCATCTCGCGGGGGTGGTGTCCTTGTGGCGGTACGTTCAGACATACCATCCCAACTCTATTCGGTTGAAGAGCGATACAACATCGAATTTGTAGTAGTTCAACTCAGCTTTCCCTCTTGTAATCTCTTTATATCCTGTTCCTACATTCCGCCGTCCTCTGAATTCTCTACATATATGCGTCATGTCTCAACTTAATGATTCGGATTGCCTTATTGTTCTTGGGAACTTTAACCTGCCAAATATCTCTTGGTCTCCCTCTGTTGACTCCAACCTGATGTTCCCATCCACTCAGCATGATTTTATCGATTCTTTGTCCGATACTTCATTGGGTCAGGTTAATGCTCTATCCAATAATTTGGGTAGGCTTCTGGATCTTGTCTTTACTTCCGACGTCTCGAGCACTGTGGTCTGCAGATGATTGATTACCTCTCTCTCCCTGAGGATTCTTATCATCCCACACTTGAAATTTCTGTGCAGTTGTCTTCCTTTTGATTCTATCAAATCTCCCATTAAATCTCCGTCTATCTTTTTGCTTCAGGAAAGCAGATTTTTACTGCTTAAACCTGGCGGTTTCTCTGATCGATTGGTCATTCCTTGACGACTTTCATGATATGAGTTTCACGTTTCATGATGAAAAATTGAAAATTACGAAAATTTGTATTAATATTAACTATTTTTTTCTTTAGCTCCTGAATTTCATCATTTTTATGTTTTTCCAATCATACAACATTATTTTTTATGTATAAAAGCGTATTATTGTCAAAAAATATTAATATAAATATTAATTTTCCTAATAAAATTAAAGGAAAAAAATATATTTTTTATATGTGGGCGGTGACACGCCCACTTTTCCAAAAATGTTTCTGGGGTGTACATAACATTAATCAAAAAACCGCATCGAAAAATTTTGCTTAGTTTAGAAGTTATTAATTAATCCCCGAAAAATGGGATTTTTACCCATAGTGCGCTGTGAGCGCTTCCAATGAGCGTACCACCCTTCCTGCCACCCTTCCTGTTCCATCAGTTTCTATTGATGCTGCCCTCGTTTCGGATCCAGGACTCACTGTCATCACTGGCCCATTATCTGCAACGCCCTTGCTACCAAATAGGTCTATCTTCTATTTTAACTGCTGTCGCTCCATTATCTATCTAAATCTATTTTTGTTTCCTGACTTATGGCATCGGCTACGGAAGATCTGGTCAGGGATTTTATCTTCTCTAAGTTAAACATTGATGAATCCTCAGGTCTGTTGGTTACTAAATTTAACTTTAAAAGTAAAGCGAAATATTTCTTCTTTTTTCAAAATCCTTGTCCCTGAAATACATGTCAATAGTGTGCTGGACCCTCTTTTCTGGCCGAACTCCGAAGTCCTGAACTCCGTGTGGGTGTCCTTCCAACTACTTCATCGTGTGCAAGAACTTCTGTCTGTACTATGTACACCATCTCCGGCAGTCTTAAATTCGGCCCCAAAAAATTGATTCCTCTAAAGATAACTTATCAGAATGTCCTCGGCTTGTGCAGTAAGCTCAACCAATTATATACTGACAGTGCATCTTTCGAGACTGATGTAATCGCTTTCTCTGAAACCTGGCTCAACCCTTCTATTTATAATTCTGAGATCTTCATTGATAAATTTAATATTTATCGGACAGATTGTCCATCTCGCGGGGGTGGTGTCCTTGTGGCGGTACGTTCAGACATACCATCCCAACTCTATTCGGTTGAAGAGCGATACAACATCGAATTTGTAGTAGTTCAACTCAGCTTTCCCTCTTGTAATCTCTTTATATCCTGTTCCTACATTCCGCCGTCCTCTGAATTCTCTACATATATGCGTCATGTCTCAACTTAATGATTCGGATTGCCTTATTGTTCTTGGGAAACTTTAACCTGCCAAATATCTCTTGGTCTCCCTCTGTTGACTCCAACCTGATGTTCCCATCCACTCAGCATGATTTTATCGATTCTTTGTCCGATACTTCATTGGGTCAGGTTAATGCTCTATCAATAATTTGGGTAGGCTTCTGGATCTTGTCTTTACTTCCGACGTCTCGAGCACTGTGGTCTGCAGATGATTGATTACCTCTCTCTCCCTGAGGATTCTTATCATCCCACACTTGAAATTTCTGTGCAGTTGTCTTCCTTTGATTCTATCAAATCTCCCATTAAATCTCCGTCTATCTTTTTGCTTCAGGAAAGCAGATTTTACTGCTTAAACCTGGCGGTTTCTCTGATCGATTGGTCATTCCTTGACGACTTTCATGATATGGAAGCCGCAACTAATGCATTTTATAATTCTATATTCAATATCTTTAATATATATGTACCTGTAGTTTCCCCCTTGCGTAATCCCAAAGGCCCTGTCTGGCTCACTCCACGCTAGATAAACCTTCGGAATATTAAATCTCGTCTCTATAAAAAGTTTACAAGATCTGGTTCGCAATTGGACTTCTCTAAGTACTCAATCGCAAAGAGAAATTTTCGTTACTTAACAAAACCTGTTATAATATCTACCTGTCTAAATGTAAGCTCAACTTCAAACGAGATCCGAAGCAATTCTTTAGGTTTGTGATCTCGAAGCGTTACTCTTCACAATTTCCATCTTCATTTTCCTTTAATGGTAGAAAGGCCGATAATGATTTTGATATCGCAAATTTGTTTGGCTCGTTTTTTCAACTTTGCTACTCTATTCCTTCTAATAATCTATCCTCTATACTTGCTGATAAATATCATCCCAAACATCCATATCCTTCCTCCTAAATAGTTCTAATTGTATCTTTCCCGTTCATTGACTTTAATTGCCTCCTAATCAACCTAAAATCGTGCAAACTTTCCTTTTCTACGGGCCCTGATAGGGTTCCCAGTGCTGTTCTAAAACATTGTGCAGATTCTCTTTGTGTGCCCATCCTCAAACTTTTTAACGTCTCTCTAGAGCTCGGCGACTTTCCCACCATCTGGAAAGAATCTTTCATTATTCCCATTCACAAGAAGGGTCTAAATCGAAGTTTCTAATTATCGTGCCATCTCAAACTTATCTGCCATTCCAAAACTCTTCGAAAAAAATTATAACCTCTCAGCTCCAATACTTTTGTAGTTCTATATTCTCTGAATCGCAGCACGGATTTGTGAAACGTTCTATTTCATAAAACCTTCTAGAATTCTCCACCTTTGTGCATGCTGGTTTCGCAAAGCAGTCTCAAACTGACGTTGTCTACACTGACTTTAGCAAGGCTTTTTGATTCAGTAAATCATAATCTCCTTATCCAGAAGCTTTATCTCCTAGGGTTTCCATCTTAACTTCTTTTCTGGATTTTTGCCTATCTTTCCAATCGTTCTCAGCGTGTCCGTTTCAATTCCTCTCTCTCTAGGCCTGTTTCGGTTACGTCAGGGGTACCTCAAGGTAGCCATCTTGGCCCTCTGCTATTTAATTTATTCATTAACGATCTTCCCCAAGCTTTAACACAATCCCGAGTACTTATGTATGCGGACGATGTGAAGTTGTGCTTTTCCTTTTGTGACCCTTTTTCCCCCTTATTTTTACAATCCGATCTCGACGCCCTCAGTAATTGGTGCCTAATAAACTTGCTTCCTCTTAACATTTCTAAATGTAACGTCATGTCTTTCCATCGTATCAAGCCTTACCTTTATGACTACACTATCAATAACTGTTCCTTGCAACGCCTCTTCAAAGTTACTGACTTGGGAATTATGTTTTCACCTAATTTGTGTTTTAACTCCCACATATCCGCTATCTCCAATAAAGCTAGAGGGGTCCTGGGCTGTATTAAAAGATGGTCCAAGGAGTTCACCGATCCATATACGACCAAACTTCTCTATGTGTCCCTTGTCTGGCCTATCCTTGAATATGGTTCCTGCGTCTGGTCCCTCATTACCAAAAATATCAGGATATGATTGAGTCTGTCCAAAAACAATTTCTCCTCTTCGCACTTCGTGGTCTTAATTGGGACCCGTCAAGACATCTCCCCTCTTATGAGTAGGCTGCGACTTCTCGATATCCGCTCTCTCAAAGTCGTAGGATCTGCCATGGAGTTCTTTTTCTACATAAACTTCTAGCTGGTGAGGTTGACTCCATTTCCCTCTGTAGCCTTATCAACATCTCAGTCCCTTCCCGCCCGACTAGGCATTTTTTTCCACTACATCTTCAACGCTGTCTTCAATTTTAATTTAATTTAATTTAATAGTCTAGATTTCCTTCTTTTATTTTTTTTTATATTATATTAATCTTTTTAGTCTTACGTTGAACTATACATTGTTCAACCCTAAACAATAAACAATATCTATAACAATATCTCACTTCTTCAAGTATATTTCAAAATTTCGACCCGCCCCGTTCTGCCACCACAAAGGGCGCGCATCTGTGGCGTCCACAATGTTGAAGATAACAGAAAAAAAATGCAGAATCATAGAGAAAGACCATATGTATCAGAGGCCCGAATCTGAAATGTTCATACACTTGTAACAAAGTGATATCACATGATTCTGGAAACAAAACCTGTTTGATCCAGCTCTTATAGTCTCTGAGAACCAGGCGACAAGCAAGACGGACGGACGGACAGAAAGACAGACTGATCAAGAAAATATATACTTTACGGGGTCCGAAACGTTGTCTTCTGTGCATTACACGTATCAACTTTGGCAAAAGATCTAAAATACCTATTAACTCTTTGACTACGTGTATAAAGACGAGCGGGATCGCGGAATTACCGATCCAATTGTACTGGATTCGTGGCTGGATGTGTTGGAAAACAACATTTTATCTTAGCCCTGTTTCAGGTCTTTGACTAAAAAAATGGTAAACGTGTTTAGATACTGCTACGATTAAACCTTTGTGGGAAAGTACGATGAAAATCTTTAAGTGTGATTTATGGGTGAATTTAATCAAATAGCTGGAACAATAGTGTGCGATTTCGAAACTATTTCTGTTGTGCCCCTGTGATGACTCGGGTAACGGCGGAGCATTGTATTCTGCTGAGTTTGTATAGCTCTTCCGAGCGTTTTATCGAACTACTTGGCCAGACCGATCTGGAAGTTTTACATGTGATGGCCAGCTGCCATCGCCTGTCAGCAATTTGCTGGATGGTTTCGTGCGCTATTACCCTACACGTAGCCAGAGGATTCGCTACTTGATTTTTCTCCGAAAAGAGAGGTATGCTAGTGGAAGGATCGTCGGCGGCATCGTTCCCATCAATGTCCCTATGTCCGGGGACCCATAATCAGAAGATATCCAGCTGCTCTGCGGTCCCATTTAGAGACCTGCGGCAGTCGTTGTCGATCGCTGAGTTCGACGATATTGAGCCAAGTGCCTTAGGGCTGCTTGTTTATCTGAGAAGACACTGAGTGTCGGTCTAAGAAGAGTTTGGAGATATAGAGATCGCCTCAGTGATCCGGAAGTCTGAAGCAATGATTGATGTTGAGCTCGTTGCAGAAGACGCCCCCACCCACGCGGCCGTCTAACTTTGAGTCATCAGTGTATATGTAGATCGCTGTTGCAGGTCCAGGTTCGCCCCTCTCCACGACCTAGTTAAAAGGCATGGACACTTGGAAAGGCGTCGAGATGTAGTCACTTGGGATGCAGTAGTCTGTCCTCTCTGGAAGTTCCGGGAGTTTTGTTAGGATTCCCGAGTGGCCGACCGCAGATGTTTTCCAAAGGTTGGATTCTCTTAATCTGAAAGCGGAAAATGTTGCAACCATAAGTTCTACATCTAAAAAGTTTCGAGGGCTTCGCTTAGAGTAGTGCGTATTCCGCCCGTTATGCAAAGCTCTGCCCTGCGTTGAACTCTTGTTAGTTTACTGAGACAAGCTTTCTTGTCCAGGGCTGGCCACCGGACCACTCCTCCGTACATCAGTATTGGTCGTATGATGGCGTTGTATATCCATCGGACTATATACGGGGACATGCCTCATTTCAGACCGATGGCTTTCCTGCAGGTGTAGAAGGGTACTGTGGCCTTCTTCCCCTGTCCACTATGCTCAATTTCCAGTCGAGCTTCCTGTCGGGGATAAGACCAAGATAATTGGCGTGGTTTCCATATAATTTGGGGGTAAGTGTCGGCACTTTGAGACGCATCGATCGCTCTCGCTCTCTCTCACACACCAACGCGTCGCTTTTTATACCCGTACTCGAAGAGTAAAAGGGTTTATTGTGTTTGTGGTAAAAGTGGATGTGGGTAACATAGAGAAGGAAGAATTTCCGACCCTATAAAGTATATATATTCTTGATCAGCATCAATAGCCGAGTCGATATAGCCCTGTCTGTCCGTCCACAATTTTGAAAATAACAAAAAAATAAAAATGCAGAATCATAGAGAAAGATCATATCTATCTGAGGCTTAAATCTGAATCAGATCGGATCATTAATAGAGCCACAATAGAGAAAACCATACGAAAAACTTCGTTCCCTCTCTTTCGCACTCACACAAAAATCGAGTCGATTTGGTTTTTCGTACAAATGGACGCCTGGATCTCAGAGACTATAAGAGGTAGAGCAATCAAACTTTCTGACCACTTCTGAACAAGTGCATTTCAAAATTTCGCACCGCCCCCTTCCGCCCCCACAAAAGACGAAGATCCACAATTTTGAAGATAGAGAACAACGAAATGCAGTATGGTAGGGAATGATCATATCTACCAGATTCCCGAATTTGGTCCAGATCGGATCATTATTATAGCCACAATGATGAAATGAATTTTCAGCAGCGAGCTGCCCCACCCCCGCTACAACCATAACAAAATATACATTTATTTTGAGGGTTGATATCTGCTACTGATTCTCTCACACTCACAATCGCACGCTCTGTCTGGTGCAGTGTACGTGTGTTGTGAGAACTGATGTAGATGTAGATGACAGATGCATCAAACAAATGTAAAATGTAAAACTGATACAACATTTGAAAATTCCACATAAATCACATGTGTACTGACGGAGTACGGTTATAAAAGTAGAGTCGCGCCTACAGCGACTCCGTACGTTCTTTCTCGTTTGTTCGTATTTTGTGTCGCCTGGACCTCAGAGACTGTAACACCTGGGGCACCCAAACTTGTTGTCCAAACACCTGTGATAACACTTCAGTACAAGTGTTTTCAAAATTTCGCCACGCCCCCTTCCACCACCACAAAAGATTAAAGTCCACAATTTTGAAGATAGAAAAAAAAAAACGATAGATGCAGTATCGTAGAGAATGACCATATTTAGAATCTGGTTCCGATCGGATCCCTTGACCCTTCAGACGCTACTGATTCTCGCTCACACGATCTGCCTCGTGCGACCTCCTTTGTATTTTATGACCGCCTTTATCCGTTTCGGGATAAAATCCACTAGATGTTGGATTGTTTCAACGGTTATCGCGTTGTACCACACATTTTCCTCAAGTGAATCAAATTCTTGTAAGTTGTGGACTTTACGTCACACGTAGAACACCCCATCGGAACCGACAAGGTTTTGTGCTCATCTGAAAATATTACGTTTCTCAAATCGTTTAAGGTCCAAGATTCGTGAATCTTTTAAGGTCCTGAACACACTAGAATCTTACATCTTCTGCAGTTTTGAATCGATTAGCCCTGCTTAAGCGCTTCAGAATACGATATTCCTGGTCGTTGGTCTTCGTCTTTATTCCTGTCCCGGGTTTCAGAGTTCTGGTATTCTCAAAGTTCTTCAAGAAATCCCCGATAGAAGATTTACTAAAGCCAGTCGGTCCCAAAGCCAACGGCACGTTTATTAGCTTCAGTCATTTTCGACATGCTTCCCCTTCTTTTTCACATCTATGACTTAGGGAACACAAAGCTAGGCGTTATTTTAAAACTTAATACCTAATAGATAAGATGAAAAAGGTTTAAACCGATTAAAGCTTTTTTACATATTTCACGCCGCTTCAAAGTTCGTTTATAGAGACCATACGTAAGAATTGGGATTTCTGTGTCCACTTCTGTACATATAGACCTGGTAAGGAAATATATTATCTCCAAATAATATATTTTTATTAGCTAATATTATTTCTAGCATTCATATGTACATATAATGTATGTGCATACCTTAAATCAAAAATTAGGCATTTTCGTAACTCGTGAACCTTTACCACTCCTTTTGGATAACGTAAAAATGTTTTCATCATCAAATATACAATAGTAAACAGCTCGCAAAAGTCATCGGGAACTTCATGACCAACATTAGTCAGTTTGCTTTTAGCAAGGGACAGCACTTCGGAACAGGATTTTTTGGTCTCTATGTAATGTACGGAAACTTGAATGAAGACGCGCAGCATCGATTTAGTTAATTGTGGTATGGAATCGGAATTTGGAAGAACATTTCTCAAAATATTATGTCGGAAGGTACATGTCATTTTATCGAACTTGTATTTGTATTTGTTATGTTTCAACAGTTTTTACGAATTAGAAGAAGTAATGTGTATTTCAATTTCTAACATTTGGAAAACTTGGACCATTGAAATAGGAACATAGGTAACTATACATATGTATGATCATTTCGTTGTTAAATTAAATTTTATATTGATTGTTGCGATTACGGCTTTAATGTTTTAGAACGAATTAAAATGTTTGCACCTCGGCTTTAGCATATCGTGTGGCTTTTCAAAACTGTTTTGTTATCCCATTCGATAAAAACGGCTGTTTTTCCATTTTAATTAACATTTATTTATGCATAGGTAGCGGCGTTTATACTGAGCTGCTCCGACCGTACACTTTTTTAAAAAGTAGATGGGACCATCTTATTTTGACTGCTGGCACACACTTACTGCAGAAGGAGTGAATGTTAGAGCGCCGATCACTGGATTCAAGACAAGGATTACGGCATGAAAGTATAGCTATACATATAAAATTAATCCTTATATCCATTGTTTCCGGCATCACGCGTGAACGGCTGGATCGAGTTCGCCAATTCTTTTTGTTGTTGTGTTTGTTAGTGTCAGGAGAATGGTTTAGGGTTTTAAAAATGGCTGCAATTAGACCTACAGGCTTATGTCGCAGAACTCTCAATTCTGCAATTCACAGATATAGAAGAGCACGACAAAAATACAAAAAACAAACAAGCAAGCGAGCAACACGACGCGAGGAATGAAGCTGAACGGAATCGATGGAATCGAAATCAGCAACATAGAAATGTTGCGTTTATATGTTATATGGTGAAAATTGATTACAGTTCACATCAAATCGTTGCTATTGGAGCAATCAACATTGTGTGCCATTACTGCAAGGCATTTAAGATTAACGAGAAAGAACGTACAGAGTCGCTGTAGGTGCGACTCTACTTTTATACCCGTACTCAGTCAGTACACATGTGATTTATGTGGAATCTTCAAATGTTGTATCAGTTTTTTACATTTTACATTTGTTTGATGCATCTGTCATCTACATCTATATCAGTTTTCACAACAACACACGTACACTGCACGAGACAGAGCGTGCGAATGGAGTGTGAGAGAATCAGTAGCAGATATCAACCCTCAAAATAAATGTATATTTTGTTATGGTTGTAGCGGGGGGTGGGGCAGCTCGCTGCTAAAAATTCATTTCATCATTGGACCAAATTCATCTGGACCAAATTCGGGAATCTGGTAGATATGATCATTCCCTACCATACTGCATTTCGTTGTTCTCTATCTTCAAAATTGTGGATCTTCGTCTTTTGTGGGGGTGGAAGGTGGCGGGGCGAAATTTGGAAATGCACTTGTTCAGGTTCGGTATCACAGGAGTCTGGACAGAAAGTTTGGTTGCTCTAGCACTTATAGTCTCTGAGATCCAGGCGTCCATTTGTACGAAAAACCAAATCGACTCGATTTTGTGTGAGTGCGAAAGAGAGGGAACGAAGTTTTTTAGTATGGTTTTCTCTATTGTGGCTCTATTAATGATCCGATCTGATTCAGATTAAAGATAGATTTAAGATCCAGATAGGTATGGTCTTTCTCTATGATTTTGCATTTTTATTTTTTGTTATTTTCAAAATTGTGGACGCCACAGATGTGCGCCCTTTGTGGGGGCGGAAGTGGGCGGGGAAGTGGGAAGTATATAGTAGAGGAGAAAACGTTTTAATTCCACGTATTCCTTTTATTTCGAACGACATGCCATTCGTTTTGAAACGGTTACACGGTTATACGGTTTCCAGTGCGGCTTGCATTTGAAATGTCGAAAAGAAAATGTCAAAGGCAGTCGCTCATTGTTTGTGGCATTAATCCATGTTTTGTGCATGGCCAGTTATATGTCGCCTGTTCCCACGCCAGCGAAAATACAAAGAATTTTGTTTATCATAAAGCATTGCAATATTAAACACTTTCTTTCTGAAATATTTTTGAGTTAACAATACCAATTCGAAATCAATATTTATAGTTAAGACTGCAGAGCGTCTGTCAGGTCCAGTAGTTATATATATTTGTTAGTTTAATTTTTTTCACATTCTTTTTTGTAACATGTTAATATCCTCTGCAAACATAAATCATACCAGGGCACTATGGGTAAAAAACCCGGTTTAGGTGCATAAACCTATTTATTTTTAAATAAATTTTTAAGAATGGCCCATGTTAATTGAATCTAGATACCATAATTAAAAAAAACCGCCCTACAAAAATGTTAGGTGGCAACCCTATAGTGCTGCCACAGCAACAAAGTCAGCTGTTTGAGAAACTTTGTAATTTGGCAAATTGGCGCGAAAAAAATTTGCAAACTTTGTGTAATTGTTCTGCTGTGTGAAAAACAATATTCATAAATATGAACATGGAAGTTCCTTGCGAAGGTATTTATTAATGTACATTAGCTTATATGTTTTGAATTATGTGTCTTGTTGTCCAACTGTGAGCTGTTTTATATGTGTATCTTTCTAGATTTGTACTAACTATTGTGTTTGTGTTTTTGTGGAGTGTAACTTATCATTAGCACAGACTACCAAAAAGAGTAAGAACGTGAAATTAACGACAAAAGTGTCCTTGTTATAAAACAATTAACCATTTTTGCTACTTTTTGCTCCTTTTCGAAAAAACTTGTATTTATCTAGCAAAATATGTGTTTGGTCACGCGGCTCTTCTTGAAGTTTGGGAAAGCAACAATCGCAAAATATTCTGTTCTGAAACGTTCACTATATATAGGGCTAATTACTTTTTGGTACCCCATGTCGCCAACAGTACACAAAATTTTAGTACATGGATACATCATCATTGAAAAATCAATTGTTCCTGTTGGCTCCTTAGCAGAAAGTGCTTCAGAAGCAAGACACAAACTTTTCAAGGCTGACAGAAAATATCATGCCAGAAAATGTAGCCGGCTTGACAATAAGTCAGATATTTTTCACAGAGCTATGGATTCATCTGATCCCTTACTATCTAGTATTTGCATTAAAAAAACTAACAGGATGCGCCTGCCAGCAGAGGTTGTCGATCTTTTGGAGTCACCAATCATATACTTAGGTATTGGCCACAAAGACGGAGGTACATCCCAAAATTCGTGCGAAGATGATACAGATTAAGAATATGATAATGATGATGGAAGTGACACTTTTGATATAGATTTAGAGACAGATTCAGATGAAATAGAAAATTAAAAATATTAAGAAAGAAATATATATAGTAATAAGTTAAAATTTTAGAATTTTCACAAAAAAGTAATAAATTATTTTTTCAGTGTTCTATAAATTAAACAATGGATCCTGAATAAATGTATAACTGCATTTAACCTCTTTTGTTCATGTTTTACAAAATTTAATTGAAATTAAAATTGTTAAAAATTATTTAATTAAAAATTATTTTTTACCCACTGTGCGAAGGATAAATTCAAAAACAAACAAAAATCAAAATTTTATTTAACTTTAAATAATTTACCAAAAAATTTCAAGTTGATATCTTATAAACTAGAGTTTATGCACCAAAAACTGGTTTTTTGCCCATAATGCAGGGGAGCGATTTCAATTTTTCACAGATGATACCGTTTTATAGTCTTGTTCCAAAAAGCACATCTATGACAAGCGGGGGGAATTTTTCACAGATGTGAACCACTGTCACCATCCACCCCATCCATTGAAAAACTGAAATTGTTTATTAGCAAGAATAGATAATAATTTGTCGATACTTGCTGCGTTCAACAGAAAGAATTATAACATTTTCCAAATGTTAGGTTTGATTTGGTTAAGGCGGTAGCTGGAGAGACAGAGAGACAGGTTTGGTTTCGGACAGGTTCGAAATGTCTGTAAGGAAGGGAGCCCCAAGGAACCATAGTCTACGGTTTCCAGGGCCGGGCAGTGACAGAAAGAGTGGTGGACCGCTTTTCCTCGTCCCTGCAACTTCTACAGAAGTCGTTGTGAGGTATTGACAGCCTTGCAGCGTGTGTGCCAATATGCTAGTGGCCCGTGATGGCTCGGGTAACTGCGGAGCATTGTACTCTGCTGAGTTTGTATAGCTCTTCGGAGCGTTTTTTCGAACGAATTGGCCAAATCGATCTGGAAGTTTTACATTCGATGGCCAGCTACCATCGCCTGTCAGCCATTTGCTGGAAGGTTTCGTGCGCTATTACCCTACACGTAGCCAAAGGATTCGCTTCTTGAATTCTCTCCGAAAAGAGAGGTATGGTAGGATTGCTTTGCGAGCTCGTCGGCAGCATCGTGCCCATCAATGTCGCTGAGTTCGACGAAATTGAGCCAAGTGCCTTGAGGGCTGCTTGGCTGTCCGAGAAGACGCACACTGAGTGTTCTTCTAAAGAGAGTTTGGAGACTATAGAGATCACGCTGCAGTAATCCGGAAGTCTGAAGCAATGACTGATGTTGAGCTCGTTACAGACGATGACCCCATCCACGCGGCCGTGTAACTTTGTGTCATCAGTTTCCAGGTCCAGGTTCGCCCCCCTCTCCCAGTCCTCCCTAAGCGGGATGGATACTTGGAAAGGCGTCGAGAGGTAATCTGTCCTCTCTGGAAGTTGCGAGAGATTTCATTAGGATTCCCGAGTGGCCGACCGTGGATGTTTTCCACCGGTTGGACTCTCTCATTCTGAGAGCGGAAAGTGTTGCAAGCGTGTTCCGTGTTAGATGGTTTAGCACCTAGAGCGCATTTTTCTGCCCATTGTGATAGAGTCTGTGGATACTTCCCAGAGAATGCTATAGCGACATCGGACCTGCATTGCAGCATAGAATAGACTCACCGTCTGGGAATCAATCCCCAGGTCAGTCAGTGATCACCCATCATCGGCGTCCACCATGAAGGTTTCTTCCGACCCTTAGTTTTGCAGGTTGGACAGGATCTGTCCAGCGCAGCTGTGCAGGCCTTGCTAAAAATTTTGGCCAGACGAATCGTGGTCTCCCCTGAAAAATCTTCCCCAGGTGGGGACTCAGGGAGAGTTTGGAAAAGGTAGTCCAAGTTGCGGGTCCAGTTAATCCTCCTTAGGTTCCGGAATTGGACTAAGCTCGGCAAGCGTGAGGTCCAGGACCTCCTTGCGGTTGTAAATAAAAAGAGAGGGATCATATCTGTGGTTTAAGATGACCATCTGAGTGGTCAGTAAGTAACTGAACTTACCCCGTTCGTTAGTGTCAGTGCTTCCCCACTGACTGTGTTGACTGTGGTTGGCGTCGCATCCCACAATTAAGCCATGGTCATGCAGTCTGCAATGAGCGCCCTTAGTGGCGCATGTGCGGATGTGTGGATCACACCTATGTTGTGCAGATCCGGAGTGAGCGCTCCTGGCCTTCGAGGCTCACCGCCGTGTGATCTTCATTGCTGAAATTTGTGAGCAAAAGTATGTCCAGTTCTTTTTTGTATCTGTTTGATTGTCAGAGACATTCTTGAGACTCGCCTCCACCATTGTTGTTTCGGCATCGCTATCGGGGGATTCCTCATCCTTCCCGACATCGAGTCGTTTTTGTAGGGGACTATGGTCACAGATGATGGCGAGACAGCCCGTCATCCGTGATTCCCCCGGTATCACCCGAATGGCTGATGTCCTTTTTTCACATTTTTCAGTCGCATAATTAAACCCAACAGATATACTAAGCACTTTCACATACAAATACTCATAACTAAAATTGTCCATGTCATTTCATATGTTTTCTAAATAGGAATACATGAAATATGCGTTATCCTCTAAGAACATACAATATCACTTATAAACGAGAACACTCAATTAAGGATCATGCAATAAACTGTTTAGTTTACCTACGTATGTACATGCACCATCCCCCGCATAGGGTAGGTGCTCCTCTTCTAAAAATACATGGTCACAGATTAGCACTGGTAGCTATATAGTAACAGAATCAGACCTCAACTTGCTCATCAAAAGGAAACCCACTCCCCTGACCAACTGGTTCAAGTGCTAGTTGCGACGACTAAACTGTAGACGGTTTATGTACAGTATGCAACCCATAAAAACAATTACACAAGAACACACGTGTTAAAAATTAATGAACTCGACGAGGAGGAGATACAATATGACTGATATGGTGGAAGTTAAATGCCAACATAGACATGCGATTTCGTCAGAGGTTCTTCAAATCCTCAATACTGTCCTACCAAATATTAATCAGAATATTCTCTATTTTCAAAATATTTCAAAATTTCGCGCCTCCTCCTTCCGCCCCCACAAAAGATGAAAGTCCACAATTTTCAAGATAGGAAAAAATCATGTCTACCTGATCGGAGCATTATTGAAGCCACAATGATAAAATTAATTTTCAGCAGCGAGCCTTCCCGCCCCTCGAAAAGAAATAGTCATTTAGGGATGATAACCTCTACTGATTCTCGCTCGCTCACACACTGTGCTTCGTGCAGTGTACGTATAAATTCCAAATAAATCATACCCACTGAGTACGGTTATAAAAGTAGTGTCGCGTTAACCGACACCTCACGTTCTTTCTGGTTTTTCTTCCCTTGTCTCGATCAAACTTGAAAATTACTTACCCGACCCTCTGTCGTTCCTCATTGCGGCTTGTGAGACTTTCACCTCCCCGAGTTTTCGAGAACTTTTCGGTCAAGTCCCGTTACTTTGAATCTAAGGCCGCTGTACTTTGTTTTCTAGGCCGAAATTGCGTCTCAATGCGATCATCGCGAGTAACTATTGCGGGACCTTTTCAGCCACCGGCCTAAATTAATATATTTTAAAATTTAAAATTCTAAATTTGCGCTTACTTAAACTACATATCGTTTGCGGTTTCCAGCCTTACCCTAATATTACCGACTATATTAGAAGTGATTGATAAATGTTTATATTTACTTTGAGGGGGCTACCTGGGAACCCTCACAATTGTAATTGTAATTGTTTTTTTATTGTATTTCCTAGTGCTACAATTAGTGCACTAGTCACTAGGTGTCATATTTGTTTGGTATTCAGCTTATATCTAAATTAATCTTTTAGTATGACATACTTCTTAATGGATACATTTTTTTGTTTTTTTTCTTATGATAATGTTCGTGATTTTTATTTTAAATTTAATTTATATTGATTGGATTTTAAATCTTAATCTAATGTGAGTTGGGCTCCTAACTGAGTTTTGAATTGTGAAAGGTTTCGTATTGTTTTCGTGTGATGTGGAAGTTGATTCCATATGCGAATAACATTCACAAAGAAATGTTTCTCGGAATTTAGTGTTCTATATCAAATGGTGATAATATTGTTCGTTCTTGCGGAATTGGTAAATCTAAGTTTTTCATACAGATATTCGGGTTGTCTGGTGAGCATTATTTTATGTAGGAACGTAAGCATCTTATAGTCAATCCATTTGAACAGAGTCATGTCGAAAATTTTATATGAGAAGGCAGAGATTCTGTCGTTGCGCCTTAGTCCAAATTTGTATCTAGCTATATTATTAAAACACACGTTCAACTTTTGCCTGTTTGCGTAGCCACAGTTTCCAAATGCCTCGATCCCATAAGTGAGAACAGGTATTAAGTATGCTTTTGCTGTCTGCATACGGATGCTTACTGGTATAAATGGCTTGGTAATATTAATTTCTCTTAGAATCCCATAGGTTTTTCCGACTGCTTTTCTCACATGATCATCCCATGACAGAGTACTGTTTATTATAAAGCCTAAATTAGTTGTCTTCTCTATGTAGCTAATGGGAGTGTTTGATATTTCCATACGACTTAATATGGTTTCGCTTATCTTTTTCTAGTTTTTGTATATAATCAGGCATTTTGACTTCGTTGGATTAAGGCATAGACGTTGTTGTTGATTGCCCACGCACTTATTTCTCAAGCTCTCTATTGGTAACATTTATACACTCATCTATTCTATTTAACGGTCGACAAACATATATGTAATTGACGTCATCAGCGTACATGTGCACTTTACAGTCGGACAATACTATTGGCAAATCATTTACATAAATCGAAAACAATAACGGACCAAGTACTGATCCCTGTGGGACACCACACTTAACATGAGCAAAGGACGACATTTTGCCTTCGGCAACTAAAGCCTGTGTCCTATTTAGAAGATAGGACGATAGCAACCGTACTACTGAGTCAGAGAAGTTGTAGGATTCGCAAAGCTTTGCGATGAGGATGCGATGGTCAACTGAGTTAAAAAGCTTTAGTGCAGTCAAGAAGAGTTAGAACGTTACATTTCCATCGTATAGTATAGCCACAATAGAAAAAACCATTTCGAAAAACATCGTTCCCTCTCGCTCGCACTCACACAAAAAAACGAGTCGATTTGGTTTTCGTATCCTGTGTCGCCTGGATTTCAGAGACTTTAAGAGCTAGAACTTTCTGTCAAAGCTCCTGTGAAACCACTTCAGGAGAATTGTTTTTTAAAAGTTCGCCACGCCCCCTTCAGCCCCCCCCAAAATATTAAAGTCCACAATTTTAAGGATAGGAAAAACGAAAAATGCAGTATCGTAGAGAATGATTATATCTAACAGATTGCTGAATATGGTTCGGATCGGATAAATATTTTAGCCATAATGATGAAATGAATTTTCAGCTGCTACCCGACCACCCTTCATCTGTGTTGTTGTGTGAAGTGATGTAGATGACAGATGCAGGAAAAAATTTAAAATATAAAAAATTATCAAATATTTTAAAAATTCCACAAATGTATGTAAATCACCTATTCTGACTAAGTATGGGTACAAAAGTAGTGTCGCTTTAACAGCGATACAACACGTCCTTTCTCGTTTTAATGTATAAATATCAACAAGAGGCAGATTAATATATTTAATATCAATATATATATATAAATATTTTTAAATATTGAGTTGAGTGAGTTCAAATAGAATAGACGTGCAAATTACACGCTCCGTCAGCAAGTGCATTTTTCGGTGGAACCTGCAAACAACAACACATCAGCTGCTACTTAACACAATAAAAGGTGCTTACCAACATCAGCGCACTGTCAGCGGATCACCACCGGCTGGCTCGTAAGATTATCATCAATTTAAAACCTGGCCATCGAGTAGTTTGGAAGTAGCTCAAAATCAATAAAGGAAAGCCAGAAAATTGGTTCAGCTGCTGAACGTTCTAAAGATCACCATCAATAAAAGAAAAGTTGCTCCTTGGTTGCATATATCGACCAAATCGAAACATTGACTACTCAGAACTGACATCACTTATTACTGACATTTTCTTGACTTATACAGACGTAGTCTTAGCAGGTGACTTTAACTGTGATATTCTTAGAGAGTCCTCATTGACAGATAGCATGTTGAGCCTTGACTTAAATATAGCGAACCAACAGCTCCCACCACACTTCCCCAAAACCAGAAACACACTACTAGACCTACCCTACTGATTACCATAACTATGACACCTTTTACAGAGACTTTAAGCACATTGACCTTGAAAAACTACACACTGACATAAAAATTCTTGACTGGACATCAATACATTATAAGTTGTGTCTGTAAATTCTCAGCTTGCCCACCTTCAATCAAACATTGACTATCTTTACCGTAAACATGTACCTATGAAGAGAAAAAGCAGTCAAACGAACAGATAACTCATGGTTCAACCCGGAGATAAAGTGGGGCATCATCAAACGAAACGACGCCTTTAAAAACTTAAAAGATATAAGACTGAACGCCACTTTAATATGTACAAATCATTAAGATCAGACGTGACTAAACTAATAAACTCTGCCAAGACCGCCTTCTACTCGTCAAAGTTTAAAAACGCTGTGTGTGCTAAGCAGAAATGGAAAATGATTAAAAGCATAGGAATTGGCAAAAAAACAATTCGCAAGTTGACATGGACGTAAATGAAGTGAACAAAAAATGTTTGCAATTAGTTTTACCGTACCCATCTCTAACCATAAACTTAACATCAGCACCCTATATTGATACTGTTCCTTGCTTTAGTTTCTGCTGTGTTAGTCCTTGGGATATTCTAGAATCCATTCTTAAGATTAAATCAAATGCTATTGGCCTTGACGACATGAACCCGAAATTTTTTGAGAATAATACTCCCTAGAATCATTATGCTAGTCATATTTTTAACACAGCCATTACCACATCAACGTTCCCAGACAAGTGGAAGGAGGCTAAAAATAGTCCCTATCCCAAAGCAAACTCCCCAGACTATAGGCCAATATCCATACTCCCGACTCTGTCCAAAGCGTTCGAGACCTTAAAAGCTGAACAAATAAATTCGTTTCTTACAGAGCACAGCCTACTTAACAGCAATCAATCTGGATTCAGAATTAATAGGAGTTGTACAACTGCAATGATAAAAATTGTAGAGGATATCCGTGAAAAATGGACGATGGAAATGTAACGTTCCTAACTCTTCTTGACTACACTAAAGCTTTTAACTCAGTTGACCATCGCATCCTCATCGCAAAAGCTTTGCGAATCCTACAACTTCTCTGACTCAGTAGTACGGTTGCTATCGTCCTATCTTCTAAATAGGACACAGGCTTTAGTTGCCGAAGGCAAAATGTCGTCCTTTGCTCATGTTAAGTGTGGTGTCCCACAGGGATCAGTACTTGGTCCGTTATTGTTTTCGATTTATGTAAATGATTTGCCAATAGTATTGTCCGACTGTAAAGTGCACATGTACGCTGATGACGTCCAATTACATATATGTTTGTCGACCGTTAAATAGAATAGATGAGTGTATAAATGTTACCAATAGAGAGCTTGAGAAATAAGTGCGTGGGCAATCAACAACAACGTCTATGCCTTAATCCAACGAAGTCAAAATGCCTGATTATATACAAAAAACTAGAAAAAGATAAGCGAAACCATATTAAGTAGTATGGAAATATCAAACACTACCATTAGCTACATAGAGAAGACAACTAATTTAGGCTTTATAATAAACAGTACTCTGTCATGGGATGATCATGTGAGAAAAGCAGTCGGAAAAACCTATGGTATTCTAAGAGAAATTAATATTACCAAGCCATTTATACCAGTAAGCATCCGGATGCAGATAGCAAAAGCATACTTAATACCTGTTCTCACTTATGGGATCGAGGCATTTGGAAACTGTGGCTACGCAAACAGGCAAAAGTTGAACGTGTGTTTTAATAATATAGCTAGATACAAATTTGGACTAAGGCGCAACGACAGAATCTCTGCCTTCTCATATAAAATTTTCGACATGACTCTATTCAAATGGATTGACTATAAGATGCTTACGTTCCTACATAAAATAATGCTCACCAGACAACCCGAATATCTGTATGAAAAACTTAGATTTACCAATCCCGCAAGAACGAACAATTTTATCACCATTCGATATAGAACACTTAATTCCGAGAAACATTTCTTTGTGAATGTTATTCGCATATGGAATCAACTTCCACATCACATGAAAACAATACGAAACCTTACGCAATTCAAAACTCAGTTAGGAGCCCACCTCACATTAGATTAAGATTTAAAATCCAATCAATATAAATTAAATTTAAAATAAAAAATCACGAACATTATCATAAGAAAAAAAAAAAAATGTATCCGTTAAGAAGTATGTCATACTAAAAGATTAATTTAGATATAAGCTGAATACCAAACAAATGTGACACCTAGTGACTAGTGCACTAATTATAAGCCCCTTGCTTGTAGCACTAGGAAATACAATAAACAAACAATTACAATTAATGATCCGATCCGATTCAGTTTTGAGCCCCTGATAGATGTTGTCTCTCTATGAATCTGCATTTTTTACCCGTACTCGAAGAGTAATAGGGTATATTGTATTTGTTGTAAAAGTGGATGTGTGTAACATAGAGAGGGAATCATTTCCGACCCCATAAAGTATATATATTCTTGATCAGCATAAGTAGCCGAGTCGATACAGCCATATCGGTCCGTCCGTCTGTCCGTCCGTCCGTCTAGTTTATCGCCCATTGCTCGGAGGCTATAAGAGCTAGACGAACCAAATTTTGTTTCCACACTGATATCATATCTCACTCCTCCACAAAGCAGATAGCAGAAAACGAAAAATGCAGAATCATAGAGAAAGACCATATCTATCAGGGCATAAATCTGAATCGGATCGGATCAACCAACCACAATAGCGAAAACCATTTTGAAAAACATGGTTCTCTCTCGCTCGCACTCACACAAAGACGAGTCCATTTGGTTTTTTGTACAAATTGAAACGAAACGTTACATTCGTATACATATTCATACTAATAGCACTAAGTTACTTTGCATTCATATACATATTCGTACTAATAGCATTAAGATACATTGTCATATATAATCCAACAACACAAACACCATATACCGGACATTTACAGTCCCACGCGCCGATCGATTCATGCAGAATCGACACACGCGCCACAGTCTCCTACGAAGACGACGCGGGCATTGATTTCCACACCAGCGAGCAAATCGCCAATCCAGGCGTCAGCATCGGCTGGATCTACAAGCGCCGCCGAGACGAGCTGGAGGCCTTCGCCAAGGAATTTGAATTTGACACCGAAGGAACTGTTGAAGAGTTGCGCAAGAAATTTGCTATGCTAGTCGCCGGACCACTCCCGCCGGGTGCCTGGACTCGCTTGGCAGAACTCGAGAGACAATACGCAAGACCAGCAGGACGCTCCAAGTCCCCGCTTGCCCACTACCCAGGACCATCAGGCACCGAAGGATGGGACCCCAAAGCAGGCTTGCAAGTCCCCGCAGCCCCAGAGCCCACGCCCCGACCACCAGAGGTCACAGCCGCCGATCTCCCAAGGCCGCCCACTATGGAAACCTCCCGTTCGCCCACACAGAGAATGATACCATCGATTGACGCACCCATAATCGGGCCCGACTATAACCACGGCGCACGCACAGCAGAGCGCATCCGCGGATGGGGCATCCAGTTCAACGGAGAAGATGACCCAATATCGTTTCTGGAACTACTCGAGGAACGCGCCCGCGCCTACGGAGTGGACACCAACCAGTTGCCTCAGAGCATGGCCGAACTACTCACCAACCGAGCCAATCGCTTGTACCGTACCAGTCAGCTACAGGGCAGTTCCTGGGTACGTTTCCGCCAGGAGTTTCTGACGTATTTTCTGCCGCCAAGGTATTTCGAACAATTGGAGGACCAGATCCGAGGCCGAAAGCAAGCGGTGGGAGAACCATTCAAAGACTAACTCATCGAGATACGGCTACTCATGCACCATGCCGAGTACGACCTAGTTAAGGAGCTATATAGGATCTACGACAACGCTCTGCCAGGACTCCAACTATACGTGCGACGAGACGAATTGGAAAGCTTGTCTCAGCTAACCCGATTAGCGGCAGAGTACGAGCTTATTCACGAGAGGAAACACGCAACGACTCCCGCACCCATGCGGATACCACCAAGAGACACCAGCCCGGCAAGACACCCAGACCGCAGAGAAGGTGAGTCCTACCGTACCCCCTTTCGGAGACCCCATTGGGATTCAGCCGACACACCGCGCAGACAGTCATCGAATCAAAATAATGCAACGAACCACGACGTCGCCCATCGAATGATCACCACTCCCCATTGCCAACCCACGCGCAGCCTGTCGCCGATGTGGTCAAGCTGGACACGCCGCCTACGACTGCACAAACGCTTCGATCCTATTCTGCTGGGAATGTGGAAAGCGCGGCACTCGAACCGTCGACTGCTGCCGCCGAGCCACGTCGGGAAACGACACGCGTCCTCGACTGACACTGGATCAGCCGAGAACGACGCCTCCCCAGACCCGCGACTAAGCAACCCACTACACGTGAACGACGGCCGAATAGTGGCGATAGTGACAATAGGAGGACAAACAACAGAGGCCACTATCGACACCGGAGCATCCCGAACCCAGCACCAAGAAATCTAGGTCAACAGCGAACACACTTCCCCGACCTACCACAAAGAATACGGCCCCCAATATCGCAACGAAGATTACGACCCCGAAACCAACCACAGCGAACACACGTCCCCGACCTACCCCAAAGAAGACGGCACCCAATAATGCAACGAAGAATACGACACCGAAACCAACCACAGCGAAAGCGAAGAACTGGCCCACAACGGAAAACACGAATCCGAAGCAAGCACCGGTAAACTGCAACCAAGCAAACAGGAAAACGAATCCCACGGCCACTACGGAGCACCCGCTTCCTAAGCCACACCCAGGGAACACACATCCCAAACACACCACGAGGATCTCACACACGAGACAAGAATCAACACACTTGAACCAGGCGCTCGACACAGGAAGCCCAGGATCAAAACAAACTACGGGGCACACGCATCCCGAACATACCACAAGGATCTCACACACGAGACAAACACCAACGAACTTGAACCCGCTCGACACAGGAAGCCCAGGTCCATGCACCCTATCCTCAACGGAGAAGGTGAACCCACGGACACCCTCAGAGACGACATCCAGCCCCGAACAACAACAACGATAACGGCAGCAACAGTGCAACAACCAAGCCACGAGGGAAACAGCCCGAACTGATCTCCACAGAACCTCTCCACCCGGAACCGGAACCGACCGCAGCCCTGTCGTACCCACGGCCGACGCCACCCCGATCTTCGCCAACCCACTGGAGTACCTTCCGCGTACTGACGTGCCCACTAGCGCCATGCACCACGCCATGTCTAACACCACGTCCGAAATCGTCGTCGCCCAAACAAGTCGTTGTTGCGAAAACAGAGTCGTCACTGAGAACCGCCTGGCCATACGTAGACCTGGAGACATTACAACCCAGGTATACCGCCAGACCCACGAAGCTACGCTACTCACGGCCCACGCTACCCCGATCGTCGCCCACATGAACGACTACCCACATAGGATCGAACACCCCAGCGCGTTCGACACAACTATCCTCCCAGAAGACCCAAGCCGAACCCGATCCAGAACTGATCTCCGATCCCTGGCCGCCGGACATAGCGCCACAGATCCAAGAATTTCTGGACACAGAACTTTCAAAGTTCAATAACCTCCACGGGACCTCCAACATAGCCGAGCACACCATCGTCATGAGGGATAATCGACCCATCAAACAGAGGTACTACCCAAAGAACCCAGCCATGATGCGGATTATCGATGAGCAAGTCGACCAATTGATCCAAGAAGGTCTCATCGAACCCTCACGAAGCCCACACAGCGCCCCCATCGTACTCGTACGTAAAAAGAACGGCAAATGGCGCATGTGCGTGGACTACCGACAACGAAACACTCACTCAATTCCTGACGCGTACCCACAGCCCAGGATTAACTACATCTTGGAGCACCTACAGAACGCACGCTTCATAACCCCTCGATCTGAAGAACGGATACTGGCAAATACCCATGGCCAACGGAAGTCGAGAAGCCACCGCCTTCACGGTCCCCGGCAGAGGTCTCTATCAATGGAAAGTGATGCCCTTCGGATTACATTCTGCACCAGCAACATTCAAACGGGCCCTTGATACTGTGATCGGTGCCGACATGGAACCCTACGCATTCGAATATTTAGACGACATTGTCGTCGTCGGACGAGACTTCGAGGACCACCTACACAACCTGGCAATAGTCCTCTCTCGCCTTCGAAAACGAACCTGCGGATAAACGCGGAAAAGTGCACCTTTTTCAAAAGCCTGATCAAATATCTTGGTCATGTCATCAGCGAAGAAGGTATCCACACGGACCCCGACAAGATTGCTGCCGTTAAAAACTCAAGCCACCCACGAACCTAAAAGAACTACGTCAGTGCATCGGAATGGCATCCTGGTACCGAAGATTCGTGCCAAACTTTACTACAGTAGTCCAACCAATGTCTCAGCTACTCAAGAAAGGACAAACATGGACATGGACAGCAGATCAACAAGCGGCCTTCGACCAACTAAAAGAACTACTCACGACCGCTACCGTACTTGCTTGCCCCGATTTCAACGTCAAGCTTTCATTACAAACCGATGCGAGTAACCTCGGCATAGGCGCCGTACTCACGCAGGAGATCGAAGGGAAGGAACGCGTCATCGCCTATGTCAGCCGACGCCTGAACCAGGCCGAAGGAATCTACTCCGCTACAGACAAGGAATGCCTCGCCGTCATTTGGGCAATCCGAAAACTACGCTGCTACCTAGAAGGATACCGGTTCGACGTTATAAACGACCATCTTGCGCTGAAATGGCTGAACACTCTGAAAAGCCCTTACGGAAGAATAGCGAGATGGGCGCTCGAACTCCAACAGTATCAATACGACGTCCACTACAGAGCAGGGAAACAAAACGTGGTTGCCGATGCCTTGTCCCGACAACCCTTGGAGACGCTAGCCAGAATCAAAGAGGACGCAACAACTTTCCCCTGGCTCACACTACGGATTCAGCAAAAAAAAGAGGAACGCGATAAATACCCAGACTACGTTTTCGAGAATGGAAAACTCTACAGACATCTGGGCCCTGGAGCCGACGATCACGACTACGTGTCATGGAAACTTTGCGTCCCAAAAAGACCGACGCCAAAGAGTCCTCAAGGAATGCCATGATCAGCCCACGGCAGGCCACCTCGGCATTCGGAAAACCATCACACGGATAACACAACGATACTATTGGCCCGGTCTATATCGCGATGTGCGGAAATACGTACGCAGCTGTTTGAGCTGCCAAAAGTTTAAGGCACTGCAACGCAAGCCCGTGGGTAGGATGCTTACCCGCAGGGCAGAGGAACCTTTCGCCACACTATGCGCCGACTTCGTAGGGCCACTTCCCCGATCAAAACGAGGGAACACCATGCTACTGGTATTCTTCGACACCTTCTCAAAAATGGACCGAACTAGTGCCACTTAAGAAAGCTACCACAGCTAGCCTAGAGCTAGCTTTTCGGGAACGCATTCTAAGTCACTTCGGCGTACCAAAACGATTCGTCTGTGACAATGGAACACAGTTCACAAGCCGCTCGTTCCGCACGTTTATGCAAACAGCCGGTGTGGATCTGAAACACACCGCACCGTATTGCCCCCAGGAAAACCTTACGGAACGGTCCAATCGAACAGTAAAGACGATGATTGCACAATTCGTGGAGGACCATCAAAACACATGGGACGAACTCATCCCCGAGATATCACTAGCAATTAACCCAGTGTCTCGAAACAACTGGATTCAGCCCCGCCTTCTTGCTACACGGGAGAGAACCTCGCTTACCTGGAGCATTATATGACGAAGTTACACCAGGGACAGGAAGCCCTCCGGACACAGCCCACACCAAGGCAACCCGACTCAAAGAAGTATTCGAGATCGTGCGGAACAACATTCAGCGGGCGAGTCAAGAACAATCCCGTCACTATAATCTCCGCCGACGACAATGGCGCCCCACTGTAGGCCAACTAGTACTGATCAGACAACACCACCTTTCCAACGCAGCCGACGGTTTCGCTGCGAAACTGGCCCCAAAATATGATGGGCCATTCAAAGTCAAAGGTTTCGTGTCAACAAATATCGTCAAGTTGCAACACCCCGGAAGTCGGAAACTGAAAGTCGCAAATATCAATGACCTGAAAGAGTAGCACGACACGTGGTACAGCAGCAACTCAGCAGCGACCCCGCTGAGGAAGCAAACGACACCAGCGATCACAACAACCCCCTGACGACGGAAAACCACCAATAGAAACGCCAAAACACGTCGGAAGGATCCCGCGGACCCTCCACACACACCACAGGAGTAACCAAAAAGCGGGTTAATTGCAACCCCACCCTGAAGAAAGGGGGGTGTTGGGGGGGGGGTGTAACGAACCGTTACATTCGTATATGTCGGAGATGTATGATAGCAACGTAAGAAAACTGATGAAAATGTAAACAGTAATGTTAGAATTAAGAGACAAAGTTAATAAAGGAGAATAGAAACAGCGCAATTGCGTACACGTTGTTCCTTCTGTTCGCATTGTTGCTGAGAGCGAGGATTGAGACCGAGAGAGTGTCGTCTCATCCGAGTGTGGCGCGGTTGTTCGTGTAGATGGCCTCTGAGAGAGAGCAAGATCAAAAAGGAATTGCCAAAGAGAGCAATTGGCTGATGCAATACTGTGTCATGCGTGGCGTAAGCAAATAGGAAGAAAACGAGAAGAGAGGTTTTCAGTCAGTGCACAGAATTCCTGGACAAAATGGACAACCGCGACTCGCTGCGCTAAATCGCGACAATAGATAAAGAAGAGCAGACAATTTTACCGTCTCCGACATCAGAAGTGGGATCGGCTCAAGCCCAGGAGAAGCGTGACGAGGAATGGCGATCTTTACTTGAAGCACAAAACCAAAGATTTATGGAAATTATAAAAGCAATGCAGAAGCCTACTTCAACGACATCGAGTGAAAAATCAATGAGATTGCCAAAGTTCAATCCAGACGCGGCTGATGCTGATGCCAGTGCTTGGGTCAAAACAGCCGACATGATCCTGACTGAGCATCCCTCTGAATGCGCTAGTTATATCGCTGAGCGGAGCACTAGAAGGGAGCGCTTCCCAATGGCTTTCTCAGATCAGCTTTGCCGGTATAACATGGCAACAATTCAAAGAATTGTTTGTTCACCGCTACGATGACGCTGAGACACCGACCGCCATCTTATTGAACATCCTCAACGGACGACCGAAAACAGGCGAGTGCTTGTCGGCATATGGCAGTCGACTAGTGACGTCATTAATGACGAAATGGAAGTCGATGGACATTGAAGAAATAGCTGTGTCTTTCGTATTGGCACACACGTCGCAAATCGACACTCGTCTGCAACGCCTCCTTTTACCACGAATATAACGAATCGAAATGAACTGCAGCAGCAGTTGAAGGCATTTGCATACAGCAAGCGAAGCGAGTATCTGGTTTCAGACCATTCGATCGGACCCGATAAGAAGAAGTTCAAGGCACACACCCAATAAAATGCCATTACTGTGGGAATCCCGGACATAAATTGCTGGAGTGCCGTAAGAGAAAGGCAGAACAATCAAATTCTAATCAATCTCATGGAAAACCATTGGCGGGACGAGACAGGACTGGTGTGACCTGTTTTAAATGCGGAAACGTCGGTTATATTGCATCCGCATGTATGAAGGGTACGTCGGCATCGAATAGCAGAGTGACAGAGAAACGAGTGGACGTCTGTGCAGTGTTGGAGCCCAAAGGAGTATTATATCAATTTGGTGAGCCCTTTCCATTCTTCTTTGGCTCGGGTGCCGAGTGTTCCTTGATCAAGGAAAAGTTAGCAGACAGATTAGCTGGAAAAAGATTTCACAATTTAATAATTTTGAAAGGAATAGGTGAAAACGTTGTACGATGCAACTTACAAATACTGTCTACTATACAAATTTGTCAATTTAATATGGAAATTATGTTTAATGTAGTTATGGACGAGCATTTGAAACATGATATAATGATTGGCCGTGAAATTTTAGCTCTTGGCTTCGGCATAACGATGGACGCCGATAAATTTAACATTTTAAGACCAAACAGATTTACGCGATTTTTGATGAAACCATTACGGATTACGATAAGCTATTTAACGATAATTTTGATTTAAATAATAATGATAAGTGTAAACTTAAGAACATTTTTGATCTATATTCCGAAAGTTTCATTTTTGGAATGCCAAGTAGACGTGTCACGACTGGAGAATAAGAAATTCGTTTATTAGATTCCAACAAGACTGTGCAGAGGCGTCCATATCGTCTTGGCGTAGATTAAAAAAGAATTAGTTAGAGATAAAATCAAGGAAATGTTGGCGGCAAATGTAATACGTCCAAGTAATTCTCCATTCGCTAGTCCAATGATATTAATTAAGAAGAAAGATGGCAGTGATCGCTTATGCGTTGATTATCGAGAGCTCAACTCAAATACCGTGGCAGACAAATACCCTTTGCCGCTGATATCAGATCAAGTTGACAGGTTGCGTGGAGGAAAATACTTTTCTTGCTTGGACATGGCCAGTGGGTTTTATCAGATTCCAATAGATGCAGGATCCATAGAACGAACCGCTTTTGTAACTCCCGAGGGGCAGTACGAGTTTCTATCTATGCCATTTGGGCTGAAAAATGCCTCTTCGATTTTTCAGCGAGCTATAATGCGAGCACTAGGTGACTTGGCGTACTCCTATGCAATTGTTTATATTGATGATGTAGTGATAGTCGCGAGGTCAAAAGAGGAAGCATTTGACAGATTGGCGATTGTGCTAAGGGCTCTATCGGAAGCCGGATTTTCATTTAATATAAAGAAATGCTCATTTCTCAAAACTGAAATAGAATATCTTGGATACTTGGTCAAAGATGGTAGTATTGAACCAAATCCTCGAAAAATACAAGCTCTGGCTGGACTATCAGAACCAAAAACAGCTACACAATTGAGACAATTTATAGGTTTGGCATCTTATTTCCGTAAGTTTGTCCCACAGTTTTCTGAACAGATGAAACCCTTATATCAGCTAACCTCAAAAATTAATAGTTTCGCTTGGTAAGTTGAGCATGAACAAATACGCCAGAAAATTATCTCTGTACTAACTCATGATCCCGTTTTTATTATCTTTGATCCACAATATCCCATCGAGCTGCATACGGATGCTAGTGCAGATGGCTATGGTGCCATACTTATGCACAAAATTGATGGAAAGCCTAGAGTGGTCGAATATTATAGCAAGTGTACATCGTCCCCAGAATCAAGGTACCATTCATACGAACTAGAGACCCTGGCAGTTTACAACGCTGTAAAACATTTCCGACATTACCTTCAGGGTCGAAAGTTTGTAATCTTTACGGATTGTAATTCGTTGAAAGCAAGTCGTACAAAAGTAGAACTATTGCCTAGAGTACACCGCTGGTGGGCATATTTACAGTCCTTTGATTTCACTGTAGAGTACCGCAAGGGAAGTCGCATGGCGCACGTCGACTTTTTATCCCGAAATCCGATTGACGTTGAGCGTGAGAGCATAAGAGGTGCAACCGAAATTCGCATAGACCTGACCGAGGTGACAGACAACTGGCTTGTAGCTGAGCAGCAGCGCGATTCGTGCTTAAGGGAAATCATAGCCCAGCTGAATGGTGGGGAGTCGCAGGAGAATTTGGCGAAGACATATGAGTTGAGAGCCGGAATTCTATATCGGAATATTCAAAGAAATGGCAAAACGCGCTGTCTACCTGTAATCCCGAGAGTGGTAAATCATGTGCATGAAGCAATAATGCATTTGGGGTGGCAGAAAACGTTAGATAAGGTGTATGAGCAGTATTGGTTTGAGCACATGTCCAAGTATGTTCGAAAATTTGTAGAAAACTGCATAACGTGCAAACTATCAAAGCCGCCATCAGGAAAAATTCAGATGGAATTGCATCCAATTCCGAAAGTCGAAATACCATGGCATACTGTGCATATTGATATAAGCGGAAAGCTGAGTGGTAAAAATGATACCAAAGAATATGTCATAGTGCAAATTGACGCGTTCACTAAATTTGTTCACCTGTATCATTCTTTTGAATTTGGATGCAGAAAACTGCATTAATGCTCTGAAGTCAACCATATCGCTTTTTGGGGTACCTAATCGTATCATTGCTGATCAAGGCAGGAGTTTTGCTTGTGGACGGTTTCGAGAGTTCTGCTCAATGCACAAAATAGAATTACATTTGATAGCGACAGGTGCAAGTAGGGCCAATGGCCAAGTTGAACGAGTCATGAGCACGATGAAAAGCATGTTGACCGCTGTAGAGATAGGTGAACGTTCCTGGCAGGATGCACTATGTGAAGATCAGTTGGCCTTGAATTGTACGACAAACAGGGTAACGAGATTTGGCCCGTTAGAACTATTAATTGAAGAGAGGCTAGGCCAATGGGATTGTTGCCTATTAGTGATGAAGCTAAAATAGATTGTAAGCAGGCAAGAGTTCAGGCCAAAGAAAATATGGAAAATAATGCGAAGTATGAAAAGAAGCGAGTTGATAAAGATAAGGCCAGAATTGTAAAACACAAGGTTGGGGATCATGTCTTGCTTAAAAGTGAAGAACGGTGTTAAGCTATTAAGCGTTTTTAATAGCTGTTGTAATTTGTCTTTTAAGTAAAGAGTCAAGATAATTCAATTGGAACTACAATTTTATGTATTTTATTTTATTTATATTTATAATAAGTAGCGGCAGTAAGCGTTTGTGAGTTAAGTGGACAATAATCCGAAAGCGATGATGATCAGGTCCAGACAGAAAAATGCATAGCCAAGGGAAGGAAAACCTATGCCCCATGCATATGGCCTTAGGGAGAGCGTGAGAGCATCATAGAGTAGCTCGGCGCGGTTTCTGAGCCGAACATGAGTGGTAGACGAAGAGCGTAAGAGAGTCTCTTTGACGCAGCAGGTGCACAAACAGACATAAATGACAGACCGACCGCTGGCGGGCGTTATGCTGCCTGACCCGACAAACGGCATCAGACAAAATTAGATCCTAAGTTCAAAGGACCTTTTGTGGTTGCGGAGTTGTTGAAGGTGACCGATACCTGTTAAAATCATTAACCAGTAAGCGAAAGTATAAATATTCGCATGAGAGTTTGCGAAGGCTGCCGGATGAGCAGATGTCTGATGAGAGTATTGAGAAAGACGACAGTGGTCACGAGGACACTGGTCGTAGAACTCGTTCTCGCATCTAAGAGAGGTGTGGAAAACGTCAAACGCAGGGGCTAGATTTATCAACAATGTTCATGCCAGGTATGGGTGATATTGTGTGATGGAGATTGGATCTGAGGAGATCGTGGCACTAAAGGTGCAAAGCGTCGCAAGATTGCGGCAAGAGCCTGTAACTGTGGTTTGATCACGAGAATAGCCAAATGGGCGGGTTTGCGCAGAAGAGTACGAGCTACTGAGAGAAGAGATCCAGGTCAAGCCGAAGGCACAAGTGCAGAACTGGAGGTGTTCTGACATGGCGTGTGGCGCGGCTGACGTGTTGTTACGAGTTTGATGTGGCTCACTGTGAGAGTTGATATGAGAAGCCTGCGAAACCGACATTTGAAGACACGATGTATAAAGTTTAAATTTTGTTTGGAATGGTCTTGAAAGATAAATAGAGAAGCAAAGCAAGAATGATACCAACCTAGTGTTACAGTGTGCACACGAGGACGTGTGAAAGTCAGGAAGGCCGTGTCGGAGATGTATGATAGCAACGTAAGAAAACTGATGAAAATGTAAACAGTAATGTTAGAATTAAGAGACAAAGTTAATAAAGGAGAATAGAAACAGCGCAATTGCGTACACGTTGTTCCTTCTGTTCGCATTGTTGCTGAGAGCGAGGATTGAGACCGAGAGAGTGTCGTCTCATCCGAGTGTGGCGCGGTTGTCTGTGTAGATGGCCTCTAAGAGAGAGCAAGATCAAAAGGAAATTGCCAAAGAGTGCAATTGGCTGATGCAATACTGTGTCATGCGTGGCGTAAGCAAATAGGAAGAAAACGAGAAGAGAGGTTTTCAGTCAGTGCACAGAATTCCTGGACAAAAACGACAACCGCGACTCGCTGCGCTAAATCGCGACAATGGACAAAGAAGAGCAGACAATTTTACCGTCTCCGACATATACATATTCATACTAATAGCACTAAGTTACTTTTGCATTCATATACATATTCGTACTAATAGCACTAAGTTACGTTGTCATATATAATCCAACAACACAAACACCATACACCGGACATTTACAGTCCCACGCGCCGATCGATTCATGCAGAATCGACACACGCGCCACAGCCACAGTAGAGCAACCAAACTTTTTGTCCAGACTCCTGTGACATCGCTTCAGTGGCAGAATGTATGAGCAGTGTGTGAGCGAGAGGGAGAATCTGTAGCGACAATCGAGCCCATAAATGACTTACGCTGGAATCGGGCGCGGGGAAACGCTGAAAAACGCGCACAGGGTATTCCCGATGCTGAAAATTCATTCGATCATTGTGGCTACATGATCCGATCTGAACCAAATTCGGGAATCTGGTAGATATGGTCATTCTCTATAATATTGCATTTTTCATTTTTTCCTATCTTCAAAATTGTGGATTTTCATCTTTTCGGCAGTCGGAAGGGGGCGGCGTGAAATTTTGAAATGCACTTGTTCAGTTTTGGTATCTCAGGAGTCTTGACAGAAAGTTTGGTTGCTCTAGCTCTTATAGACTTTGAGATCAAGGCGTTCATTTCTACGAAAAACCAAATCGACTCGTTTTTGTGTGAGTGCGAACGAGAGGGAACCATGTTTTTCGAAATGGTTTTCTCTATTGTGGCTATAATAATTATCCGATGCTGCTAATCAATGCTGCAATAGTATCGAATGTCATTTTCGATTTGTTATTCCAAGTGTGATTCTTTTTTGTTATACCACGTTTTATAGTGACTGACGTTTACAGTATTGTATGTTGGTCTCCTGGCTCTAAGCTACCTACCCACCAATTTTCAACCATATCGGTACAGCCGTTCTTGAGTTATAAATGAGGTAACTAACACGACTTTCATTTATATATATTGATGTTTGGTCAGCCATCCATATGTGAACTTATGTACTTCCTGTATTTAAGCCAACCCAAAAGTGATCCAATGATAAATCGCTTGAGTTTTCCAGTCGAATCTGAGCTGGCTATACTCTTCTTGTAACATCAAAATCAATCAAGTCTGGTTTCTTCTTTAGATCTGGCGGCCAATATGTAGGCTTGCACGGAGAAATGAAATCAACCATCAAAATGATGGCAAGGGCTAAAGCCTGATGTAATCATATGTCCATAATGCGTCTATTTATGCATTGGAAATGTTCATCTCGTTTGTGCAGTTCCTTAACGGTGCAGTAGATATTGAAGCTTGTAGATTGGGCGAACTTAATTATACCCGTACTCGAAGTGTAAAAGGGTATGTTGTATTTGTGGTAAAAGTGGTTGTGTGTAACATAGAGAAGGAATAACTTCCGACCCTATAAAGTATATATATTTTTGATCAGCATCAATAGCCGAGTCGATAAAGCCCTGTCTGTCCGTCCGTCTGTTTGTCCGTCTTGCTTGTCGCTCATTGCTCGAAGGTTATCCGAGCTATAGCAACGAAACTTTTTATCCTGTCTGATGTGGTATCTCACTCCTAGAAAAGTGTTTCCAAATTTCGGCTCGCCCACTTCCGCCCCCACAAAGGGCGCACATCTGAGGCGTCCACAATTTTAAAAATAACAGAAAACTAAAAATGCAAAATCATAGAAAAAAATCATATCTATCAGAAGCCCAAATCTGAATCGGATCGGATAATTATTATAGCCACTATAGAGAAAACCATTTCGAATAACATGGTTCCCTCTCGCTCGCACTCACACAAAAACGAGTCGATTTGGTTTTTCGTACAAATGGTCGCCTCGATCTCAGCGACTGTAAGAGCTAGAGCAACCAAACTTTTTGTCCAGACTCCTGTGATATCGCTTCAGTGGAAGTTTATTTCAAAATTTTGTCACGCCCACTCCCGCCCCCCCCCAAAAGACGAAAATCCACAATATGGAAGACAGAGAAAAACGAAAAATGCAGTATCGTAGGGAATGATGATATCTACCAGATTCCCGAATTGAAAATTCAACATAAATCACATGTGTACCGACTGAGTACGTGTATAAAAGTAGAGTCGTTCTTTCTCGTTTATATTTACATATATGCATATTTTCAGGTGTCAGTTCTACTTGAACATTAGTTGGGGAATTTTATTTATATTTATTATGTTCTTAGCCATTTTGACTTTAAAGCCCTAAGAGTTAAGGCCAGCTATTGATAATAAATCTATTGGGACTGTTGATTAGATTTCTTTGGTAACCACTTGTAATGCTGTGCTAATATTAAGTGGTTCTAGTAACATTCTCGTAGTAACTACTACTTTCTTCATTTGGGACACTTAGAATTGCAAATCTATTGTTTTTCAGCACCTTTAATGTCAGAGCACACTGGTGTTCGATGTTTTCGTAACTTTGGTTGCGTTATTTTTATACCCGTACTCGAAGAGTAAAAGGGTATATTGTATTTAAGGTAAAAGTGGATGTGTAAAGAAGGAATCGTTTCCGACCCCATAAAATATATATATTCTTGATCAGCATCAATAGCCGAGTCTATGTCTCTCTGTCTGTCTTTCCATCTTGTTTTTCGCCCATTGCTCGCATGCTATAAGAGCTTGAGCAAACAAATTTTTTTTCCATGTGTTTCAAAATTTCACCCGCGCATTTTCGCTCCCACAAAAAGCGCAAGTCTGCCGCGTCCATAATTTTAAAGATAACAGAAAACGGGAAATGTAGAATCATAGAGAAATCCCATATCTATCAGATGCCCGATTCTCTATCTGAATCGCTTTGGAACATTAGTATAGCAACAATAGAGAAAACCATTTCAAAAGTCATCGTTCCCTCCCGCTCGCACTCACACAAAAACGAGTCGATTTGGTTTTTTGTATTTTGTGTCGCCTGGATCTCAGAGATTATGAGAGCTAGAGCAAGCAAACTTTCTGTACACACTCCTGTGATACCAAACCTGAACAAGTGTTTTTCAAAATTTCGCCCCACGCCTTTCCGCTCCAACAAAAGACGAAAGTCCACAATTTTGAAGATAGAGAAAAACGAAAAATGCAGTATCGTAGGGAATGACCATATAACTCCCGAATTTCATTCAGATCGTATCATTATTGTAGCCACAATGAAAAAATGAATTTTCAGTAGCGATTTACCCCGCCTCCTTGCAGCAGAAGTCATTTATGGGGATGATTGTCGCTACAGATTCTCTCTCTCGCTCACACACTGTTCACACATTCTGCCTCGTGCAGTGTACGTGTGTTGTTGTAAGAAGTGATGTAGATGTAGATGACATATGTAGAAAAAAAAATTTAAAATGTAAAAACTGATAAAACATTTGAAAATGCCACATAAATCACATGTGTTCTGACTTAGTGCGAGTCCGTACGTTCTTTCGCGTTATACACAACTTGAGTAAATTTTTTTACAAATTCAGGAAAAGCTGAAAAAACTATATCGTGCGTTCTTATATGTTGTATACAAATCTATGAGGCTTACTCAAAGTTTTTGTGGTTACACTTATGATCCGATCCGATTCAGATTTGGGCCTCTGATAGATATGGTCTTTCTTTATGATTCTGCTTTTCTAGTTTTCTGTTATATTCAAAATTGTGGACGCCACAGGTGTGTGCCCTGTGTGGGGGAGGAAGTGGGCGGGTCGAAATTTTGAAAATCATTGGTAGGAGTGGGATATCATATCAGTGTGGAAAAAAAATTTAGATTCTCTAGCTCTAATAGCCTTCGAGCAATGAGTGAAAATTATGACGGACTAACAGACGGAACTGTGAAGAGAAAAAGAGCATAGGAAGAGAGAGAGCTGCCGGCGACGCAAAACCGAAGCGAAGAGAGCGCTGGAACGATAGCAACGGCCGCCAAGATCATCGTCCACGCTGAGCCGAGAGAGAGCAGCTAGCGTCGAAAACCGAAGCGAAGAGAGAAGATTGGAAACCATGGCAATGGCCGCGGTGCTCGACGTCACCGCCGCTGAGATGAGAGAGGGCGCAACAGCCGAGAATATCCACGAGAGAGAGAGAGAGCATAGGAACAGGCAGAGCAGCCGGCGACGAAAGACCGAAACGAAGAGAGCGTTAGAAACCGGCAACTGGTTTCAAGATCGCGCGCTAAAAACGATTAAGGAAGTCGCTCTGAAGTCCAAGATCAAGACGGTTGTGTCCGGGAACGTGTGTCCAAAGCCGAGACGGCGCCCACGCTACCTAAAAACCTAACGGAAGGAACCTTACGCCGCGACTAAGGAGATACTGGGGTTAGCGAGTCTCACCGTCGTGAGAAGAAGGGTGCTTAGCGATGCGGTTAGGTAGGGAAATCAGCAGTTATTGACGAATAAAAGTGAACAAAAGAATTTAACTCCGCGTCTGATTCGTGTACCGAATCATTGATCTGTGTTCCGTCCGGCGAAAGCCTAGTCACCTTTGGTGATCTTCGTTTCCACTTCGCACCCCCGTAGTGGTTGCCCGAAGGTACCGCCCGGCGACAGCCCAGCCGCCTTTGGAGAACCTCGCCCTTCCCCTCCCTTCTGAGACCAGTAGTGCCCAAAGGTGCCGCCCGGCGATAGCCCGGCCACCCTTCGCAGATCCTGCCTCCTTCCTCGTCCCCCTGTGACCGTATTTCTCACCATAGGCACCGTCCGGCAACTGTTAAGGCATTCGTCGGCGGATCACTGCCGCTCACCGACCCCACTACACGAGGTTCCACCAAAAAAGGCGCCACTCGGGACTCGTATTCCCGGCAAATTACAAATTTTCTGTAGTTTCGACCCTGGCTGGACTGAGAACTGTATCCCAGCGAAATCGCTTCCTTACTCGTATATTTCGTATACTTCTCGTGTACTTTATGGGGTCGGAAACGATTCCTTCTCTATGTTACACACATCCACTTTTACCACAAATACAATATACCCTTTTACTCTTCGATTACGGGTATAATAAATGAAACTACTTACGGCCTTTTTTGGGACCTCTCGTGTTCAGTATCTCCAGGTTTTCGCGGAAGGTGGAGCAAGTGTCCAGCAGCAACCCCGCGGTAACAAATTACTCACTGTCGTTCCTTAACTTTTTAGAGGCTAGAAATCAGCACCGCTTCTGTCTTATGCTCAGCCAGTAATTGGGTCGTCGTGGAATTGTTTTAATATTTTATCGAACGATTTTTATCTTGCAAGTATGTTGTTTTCGGCGTTAACGCAATTGTTATGTCTATAAAGTTTTTATTTCCCATTTTCTTTAAATTCTTCTACCCGGGTATATTTAAATATTCTGTCTTCTAAGGACAGTTGTAATTTAGTGACGCCAAGATTACCGGCTTCTAAAGTAAGCCTCTTGAAGAATTGTCCTAAGTCAATTTTCTCGTTAATAATCAGGTCATTCACTATACATTGGCTACAAATTCGTTTTCCCTCTTTGAATAGTAAATTCGGAAGGGTCAGAATGAGCTCGACATGTCGTTTTACTTCTTTTTTATATGGCGCTTCATATATTTTTCGGACCTTAAGACTTTCTTTAAAGCTCGTATTAAGAGTGTATTTTATTTTTACTTTTTTCTTCCTCTGACCGTGTTGTTACTTTAAGTTTTTGGGCTGCATTTGCAATTACATTTTTCAAATCTGATATTTCTATGCGGGATAGCGCATCCTCTACATAGTTTTCTTTCCCTGCTATGTACTCCACCACAAAAACATATTCTTCTAAATCTAATCGCATTCATGTTAGTTTAGACGACGGGATTTTCATTGAAAATAAGTATGTTAATGGGCGAGGATCGGTTTTTACCAGAAATTTGGTACCGTATAGGAATGGTCTGAAATATATGATTTTATAACCACAGATTTCCCTGCGTTGCTGAATTTAAAAAATAAACATTTTAAATGAAAATTAAGAGAATTTAGTTGTTTGTTCTCAATATATCAAATAATATTGCAGCGTTCGTTGTACAAGTTCGTTGTTACGTAAATGTAGGATCTTCAAAAATTGGAACTAATCATCGGATAAGTATAAAGAAGTTATGCATAAGTATGTTCCTCTGGTTGGGAGGTTGGAAAGGCGGGGGCCGGTAATGGTGCCCCGATCCTGTGTATCTGCTGCATCAAGGGGGCTGGCTTTTTGGCCGTGGTTGTGGGTCTGAGGTTGTCATCTTTGGGGACGCGCGCCATATCGTGCAGATACAACAGCTAGACACGCACATTCAGAGCTTACCACTTCTCTTCCTCGAGACCGTGCTTGAAGAAAAATGAGCACTGGAATGCTTTGGGTAATGATTTCGCGGTACTCCACCAAGGAGACCATGTCGCCGCAGTCCATGGACTCGTCGGTGAAGAACTGCAGCTCCTTGAAGCGGCACAAAATATCCCTCAGGTAGAGAGGGTGTACGACTTCTTGTCGCTGAAAGCGAAGCAGTGGTTGGTTTTCTTGCCCTCATCGACATCCTCAGCAGATGCATTGGCGTCCTCAAATTTAATTTCGTCGCCAGTATGAGCTTTCAATACACCTTGTAGATAACATCATACACCAGCTTTATTTTGTTGGTTTTGGCGAACATCTCGTCCTCGGTAATGATATCCTTGTAGATTTTCATGTTGGCACGCGCTGTGTATATTATATATAGTGAATATTATATGTGTATTCGGCAATAAAACGCCACTGATACATATATAATATTGGCAGGATCGCCATGTTCTAGGTTCTGAGGTTAGGGATTAATGATTGATGTTTATTGAAATCAAACTTATATTTATACAAAAGTCGTTGGGGCGAGTTGCCTCCATGCAGGTGTTCTGTCGTGGGACTGTCAGTCAACATGCAATATGAGGCGTCAGATTTCGGTCAGCGGTGGTACCTGCTCAATGCTCGTTACATAGGTTCTCACGGCTTAGATGCAGACGCATCACTTTTGGGCAGCGACAATGACCGCCGCTGAAACTGCATCACATTGCAACTTGGCCTTGGGAGTGGTGCTTAAATTGATTAGGCCAACCATACTGCATGAATACACTAAACGTTAGCTGAGCTTTGTTATGCTTCAGTGCACCATTGAGTTCGAGGAGGAGCTCTTCCTTTGCTGTACGCTGGACTAAATTTCAATTTTAAAAGATATTGCTCTGCATCGAAGAAATGATCAATTGAAAACGTTGCAGATACCCATAGATGTTATTATGCTTTGCAAAATCCAATCATCATCTTTGATGGTCCCAATGGATATCATTTCAATGTGAAAAATTGGCCGTATATATATTACCTATATTCGCTTGCAGACAAATGGCCATGAAAGATGACTACGACTGTTGAAGCCAATCCTAATAGTACATGAGGGTCACTTGCTGGTAGGCGCGCTTACCCAATGTCCCAAAACCCTCTCCATCGCCGCGGACCATAGTATGTTAACATTAATATTTAATTAGCTACACCGCACTCGTAGGGTATCAGGGTAATATCCAATAATTTTGTGACAAATCAAAACTCATAGAACACCAGGTTCCACATCCGACGAAGCATTGCACGCAGAGCTAAGTCCGATCCGAACATAGACTGAGAAATTATCAAAGAGTTGAGTCATCCCAGAGAATGTATGTGATAATATCACTAACTGACACACTTACCATTACAGATACGAAATTGGAAATTCGAATCGCTTCATTTTATCAGCCAAGCAATAAGCTAAATATTGAACAGCAGCAGAACATCGGAGTCAAAAATCTCCATCCGCGCTTCATAAACTTCTGTTCACATTTAATAGTTTTCCCGGTGTCCAGCCCGTCAAAAGCAGTTTATACTTTCCCAACGAATTGTGCGAAATGCATTGAACATAATTCTGAAGAATTGTCCATCTCTGAGTTGATGCTCAAAGCAGAAAGTAGTGTGAGGAAAGTGTAACGAACCTCGGGTCCGTTACATTCATATACATATTAATATTCATAGCACTAAGCTACTTTGTCATAAGAACACAAAACACAATACCACGTACCATATTTTGTAATCACAACCCAAAACCACGAAAACCATACACCCGGCACTGTACGCCGATCGATCTTTGCGGAAGCAACACACACGCCCCAATTTCCGCAGAGTTACACACCACTCCACGATTCCCACCAAATTACCCGACTCCACAACCGAGTCAATGACCAAAACTACACAACTCATTTCTCGGTACCACCGATGCAATGACCAGGTCAGTGGGACGCGCAGGAGAACTCGATACCACTTCCGTAACCACAAACTGCGGACTCAGCCATCGAGATCGGGCTTAAATAGCCCGAGCCCTCGATCAATCGGGGCAGTCCATCGCCGATCATAAACCAAAAGGCAGTCTATCAGCCAACGTTATTGGCAGTCCATCGCCTACTCTACACAGTAACGGCAGTCTATCAGCCAACGTTATTGGCAGTCCATCGCCTATCCTCAACTAAAACGGCAGTCCATCAGCCGAGCACCAAACGGCAGTCCATCCGCCGTGGCTACTAGAACAAGTCCAGAACAAGAACCACACAACACAAAGACAATTAAATAAATACAATAAAAGCATTAAAGAAAACCCATCAAGACAAACTCAACGAAGTGTCATCATTTCTTCGCCGAGCGCGAACACAACTCAGGTGACCCAGAAACACATTGCCGCGCACACCAAAAACTCAGGTGTCAGCGTTTTTTCCCTTTCATCGCCCAGAGCGATTACCAAACTACCTACACGGTAGTCAGACTCGACGCCCGCTCCACTTTCGGTCTCACGGCCAAGCCCTGCCCTTAAGTTCCCGCGAACTACAAATTCCTTTGTAGGGAAGAATCCTGGACAGACTGAGCCTACCTCAGCCTGAGATAGGTTTCTCACAAGTGGCGCCCGAGCAGGCAACTTTAAGGAGATTTCAAAGCCAACTTTCTGGCAACTTTAAGGAAACTTAAAGAGAAAACCTTAACACGGAGCTGCGTGGATTAAAGACCCACGGCCACCGAAAAGAATAGTAGAGCTAACCACAGAACACAAGTCCGGTACAAAACCAAATTCGCGCACCCACCCGAACCCAGTCGCGAGTGCCACCGAGAAAGTAAACGCATTGACCAAGTGTTAAAACAGTGAAAAGTGCCCAAAACAACACCGAGGAAAACTCAGTCCAATCACCATGGAAGCCTACGAAGACGACGCGAGCATTGATTTCCACCCCAGCGAGCGAATCGCCAATCCAGGCGTCAGCGTCGGCTGGATCTACAAGCGCCGCATAGACGAGCTGGAGGCCTTCGCCAAGGAATTCGAATTTGACACCGAAGGAACTGTTGAAGAGTTGCGCAAGAACTTTGCCACACTAGTCGCCAGACCACTCCCGCCGGGTGCCTGGACTCGCTTGGCAGAACTCGAGAGAATACGCAAAACCCGCAGGACGCTCCAAGTCCCCGCTGCCCACTACTCCAGGACCATCAGGCACCGGAAGATGGGACCCCAAAGCCAGCTTGCATGTCCCCGCAGCCCCAGAGCCCACGCCCCGACCACCAATGGTCACAGCCACCGATCTTCCAAGGCCGCCCGTTACGGAAACCTCCCGCTCGCCCACACAGAGAATTGTGCCAGCGATAGACGCACCCATAAGCGGGCCCGACTATAACCCCGTCGCACGCACGGCAGAACGCATCCGCGGATGGGGCATCCAGTTCAACGGAGAAGAGGACCCACTATCGTTTCTGGAACTACTCGAGGAACGCGCACGCGCCTACGGAGTGGACAACAACCAACTGCCTCGGAGCATGGCCGAACTACTCACCGACCGAGCCAGTCGCTGGCACCGCACCAGCCAACTACATGGCAGTTCCTGGGCCCATTTCCGCCAGGAGTTTCTGACGTATTTTCTGCCGCCAAGGTATTTCGAACAATTGAACGACCAGATCCGAGGCCGCAAGCAAGCGGTGGGAGAACCATTCAAAGACTATCTCATCGAGATACGGCTCCTCATGCACCATGCCGAGTACGACCTAGACACGGAGCTCTACCGGATCTACGACAACGCCCTGCCAGGACTCCAGCTATACGTGCGACGAGACGAATTGGCAAACTTGTCACAGCTAACCCGATTAGCGGCAGAGTACGAGCTTATTCACGAGAGGAAACGCGCATCGGCCCCCACACCCATGCGAAGCCCACCAAGAAACACCAGGCCGGCAAGACACCCAGACCGCAGAGAAGGTGAGTCCTACCGTACACCCTTCCCGAGACCCCATTGGGATTCAGCAGACACACCGCGCAGACAGGAATCGAATCAAACCAGCACAACGAACCACGACGTCGCCCATCGAATGATCACCACTCCCATTGCCAACCCACGCGCAGCCTGTCGCCGATGTGGTCAAGCTGGACACGCCGCCTACGACTGCACCAACGCTTCGATCCTATTCTGCTGGGAATGTGGAAAGCGCGGCACTCGGACCGTCGACTGCTGCCGCCAAGCCACTTCGGGAAACGACACCCGTCCTCGACTGACACGGGATCAGCCGAGAACGACGCCTCCCCAGACCCGCAACTAAGCAACCCACTACACGTGAACGACGGCCGAATAGTGGCGATAGTAACAATAGAAGGACAAACAACGGAGGCCACCATCGACACCGGGGCGTCCCGAAGTTTCGTCAGAGACAACCTGGCCCGACAACTAAACAACAACTCCAACCTACAAGATGCATGCGTCCGCATACGCCTTGCTGACGGCTCAGTCAGAGAGATCACACAAGTTCTACTGGCGCACATCAAGCTGGATCAACGAGAGGTTCAAATCCCACTCCTGGTCCTACCAAACATGCTGGAGCAAGTTATAGTCGGCATGGATTTCCTATGTGCTATCGAAACAACGATCCAATGCGGCACCACGCTGCTAAAGCTACAAGATCGCCACCTCACGCCAACACCAACGCCACCGTCAGTTCAATCCAACCACGTACAAGTCACCGAACCCAGCACCAAGAAATCTAGGTCAACAGCGAACACATTTCCCCGACCTACCACAAAGAATACGGCACCCAATACCGCAACGAAGAATACGACCCCGAAACCAACCACAGCGAACACACGTCCCCGACCTACCCCAAAGAAGACGGCACCCAATAATGCAACGAAGAATACGACACCGAAACCAACCACAGCGAAAGCGAAGAACCGGCCCACAACGGAAAACACGAATCCGAAGCAAGCACCGGTAAACTGCAACCAAGCAAACGGGAAAACGAATCCCACGGCCACTACGGAGCACCCGCGTCCTAAGCCAAACCCAGGGAACACACATCCCAAACACCACGAGGATCTCACACACGAGACAAGAATCAACACACTTGAACCAGGCGCTCGACACAGGAAGCCCAGGATCAAAACAAACTACGGGGCACACGCACCCCGAACCCACCACAAGGATCTCACCCACGAGACAAACCCCACCGAACTGGAACCCGCTCGACACAGGAAGCCCAGGTCCAAGTTCAGCCACCGCGCACCCATGCACCCTACCCTCAACGGAGAAGGTGAACCCACGGACACCCTCAGAGACGACAACCAGCCCCGAACAACGACAACGACAGCAACAGTGCAACAACCAAACCACGAGGGAAACAGCCACGCAAACCCCTTGCTGGTCGGGTCCAACCATCGAACTAATATCCACGGAACCGGAATCTAGCCCGATGACCCCCCGAAACACCGACCGCCAACCCACTGGAGTACCTTCCGCGTACTGACGTGCCCACTAGCGCCATGCACCACGCCATGCCTAACACCACGTCCGAAATCTTCGTCGCCCAACCAAGTCGTTGCTGCGAAAACAGAGTCGCCACTCAGACCCGCCTGGCCATACATCGATCTGGAGACATTACAACCCAGGTATACCGCCAGACCCCCGAAGCTACGCCACCCACGGCCAACGCTAACCCGATCGTCGCCCACATAAGCGACTACCCACGTAGGATCGAACACCCCAGCGCGTTCGACACCACCATCCTCCCAGAAGACCCAAGCCAGCCAAAGGACCCCGACACCCCCGATCTCACCGAACCCGATCCAGAACTGATCTCCGATCCCTGGCCGCCGGACATAGCGCCACAGATCCAGAATTTCTGGACACAGAGCTTCCAAAGTTCAATGATCTCCACGGGACCTCCAACATCGCAGAGCACACCATCGTTATGAGGGATAATCGACCCATCAAACAGAGGTACTACCCAAAGAACCCAGCCATGATGAGGATTATCGACGAGCAAGTCGACTAACTTATCCAAGAAGGTCTCATCGAACCCTCACGAAGCCCACACAGCGCCCCCATCGTACTCAATCAACTACATCTTGGAGCGCCTACAGAACGCACGCTTCATAACCACCCTGGATCTAAAGAACGGATACTGGCAAATACCCATGGCCAACGGAAGCAGAGAAGCCACCGCCTTCACGGTCCCCGGCAGAGGTCTCTATCAATGGAAAGTGATGCCCTTCGGATTACATTCTGCACCAGCAACATTCCAACGGGCCCTTGATACTGTGATCGGTGCCGACATGGAACCCTACGCATTCGCATATTTAGACGACATTGTCGTAGTCGGACGAGACTTCAAGGACCACCTACACAACCTGGCAATAGTCCTCTCTCGCCTTCGAAAAGCGAACCTACGGATAAACGCGGAAAAGTGCACATTTTTCTAAAGCCGGATCAAATATCTTGGTCACGTCATCAGCGAAGAAGGTATCCACACGGACCCCGACAAGATTGCTGCCGTCAAAGAACTCAAGCCACAAACGAACCTAAAGGAACTACGTCAGTGCATCGGAATGGCATCATGGTACCGAAGATTCGTGCCAAACTTTTGCTACAGTAGTCCAACCAATGTCTCAGCTACTCAAGAAAGGACAAAATGGACATGGACCGCAGATCAACAAGCGGCCTTCGACCAACTAAAGGAACTACTCACGACCGCTTCAACGTCAAGTTTTCACTACAGACCGATGCGAGTAACCTCGGCATAGGCGCCGTACTCACGCAAGAGATCGAAGGAAAGGAACGCGTCATCGCCTATGTCAGCCGACGCTTGAACCAGGCCGAAGGAAACTACTCCGCCACCGACAAGGAATGCCTCGCCGTCATTTGGGCAATCCGAAAACTACGCTGCTACCTAGAGGGATACCGGTTCGACGTTATAACCGACCATCTCGCGCTGAAATGGCTAAATACTCTGGAAAGCCCCTACGGGAGAATAGCGAGATGGGCGCTCGAACTCCAACAGTATCAGTACGACGTCCACTATAGGCCAGGGAAACAAAACGTGGTTGCCAATGCCCTGTCCCGACAACCCTTGGAGACGCTAGCAAGAATCAAAGAGGACGCAACATCTTGCCCCTGGCTCACACGACGGATTCAGCAAACCAATAGAAACGCCGAAACACGTCGGAAGGATCCCGCGGGCCCTACGCCCGCAACGCAACGATAACGATAAGAAAGGGGGGTGGTGTAACGAACCTCGGGTCCGTTACATTCATATACATATTCATATTCATAGCACTAAGCTACTTTAAGCTAAGCTACTGTAGACTACTTTGTGTCATAAGAACACAAAACACAATACCACGTACCATATTTTGTAATCACAACCCAAAACCACGAACACCATACACCCGGCACTGTACGCCGATCGATCTTTGCGGAAGCAACACACACGCCCCAATTTCCGCAGAGTTACACCACTCCACGATTCCCACCAAATTATCCGACTCCACAACCGAGTCAATGACCAAAACAACACAACTCATTTCTCGGTACCACCGATGCAATGACCAGGTCAGTGGGACGCGCAGGAGAAACTCGATACCACTTCCGTAACCACAAACTGCGGACTCAGCCATCGAGATCGGGCTTAAATAGCCCGAGCCCTCGATCAATCGGGGCAGTCCATCGCCGATCATAAACCAAAAAGGCAGTCTATCAGCCAACGTTATTGGCAGTCCATCGCCTACTCTACACAGTAACGGCAGTCTATCAGCCAACGTTATTGGCAGTCCATCGCCTATCCTCAACTAAAACGGCAGTCCATCAGCCGAGCACCAAACGGCAGTCCATCCGCCGTGGCTACTAGAACAAGTCCAGAACAAGAACCACACAACACAAAGACAATTAAATAAATACAATAAAAGCATTAAAGAAAACCCATCAAGACAAACTCAACGAAGTGTCATCATTTCTTCGCCGAGCGCGAACACAACTCAGGTGACCCAGAAACACATTGCCGCGCACACCAAAACTCAGGTGTCAGCGTTTTTTTCCCTTTCATCGCCCAGAGCGATTACCAAACTACCTACACGGTAGTCAGACTCGACGCCCGCTCCACTTTCGGTCTCACGGCCAAGCCCTGCCCTAAAGTTCCCGCGAACTACAAATTCCTTGTAGGGAAGAATCCTGGACAGACTGAGCCTACCTCAGCCTGAGATAGGTTTCTCACAAAAGGTATCCTCACACGCATAGGCCTCAGTGGTTTAAGGCTTATCCGGATTGTCGGTGGTAGCTGGAGAGAGCAGTGAGATAATGGGTTCGGACCGGAAATTATCCAGCGCATGTCTAAATATGGTCATGAGATCTTGCCACCAGCCTGATTCTGTTACGAAGCATTAGAGACGCCGATGGAAAAGAATGGAGACCGCGTGGGGCGACAAATCGTTGTTACTAGGCGGCGTCAGGCTCGGCTACGGACCCTTCCATCATCTTCCATCGCTTCCATCGGATATAAAATAAAGGTCAATAAGAGAACGCCCGCGGCAACGTCTCGAAAGATTCGAGTTTGGATGTACAAGTGCGTGCAACGGTAAGTGTAAATCTAGAACCAGAACTAAAAGAGAGGGATCGCCAGAGTAGTGTCGATCCCAGGGCCAGCTCAGAAATGATTTCAGAGGATTCTCCCGCATAACAGGTGAGTGGATCGATAGATCTGGGCCCAATGCAAGGAATCAAAGTCACACCAGCCCTTAAAGCTGACAGTGCCATGGTTCGGAACCCCTGCGGATGCCAGTGGCACGATTCCAAGAGCAGGACGCGACTATTGTGTGTGGCCTTACCTTTCTGGTAGGTCGATTTCACGGCACTCAGAAGCCTTTTTTGCATTGCTGTCCCTTCCCGAGCTACTAGACCCTACCTTCCTCTTAATTTACATCTACTCTGTCTTTCTCATTACTCTGACCATGAATCTTTCCGTAGCCTTTGCCGTAACTTCAATACAATTTTCGATTTATTTTCCTTTGATACCTGTATTATTAAGATAAAATCTTTGATATTGAATAAATTACATTCATTTATTCCTAATTTTATTGTCTATTGGCTATTATCTGATGAAAACTTGGCCGTATGTTACCTATAGCTGACCAAAACGATGCAGACATTCAGGAGCACGATGAACTCCGAATATTACCCAGAAACGACCTGGACTACAGGGAAAATGGTGGAGGACAAGGAACTCTGCCAACAATCCGCTAAACGGAATCAATGAGGATCGACGCACCGAAACACGCGTGCGAGGCGGATTCGCCAAGGGCAGCAACGAGAAAGCTCAATGCCCAGAGCAACAATTCCAACGAAGATTCTGAGCTGAACGACTTACTTCGCTTGCAGACAGATAGCGATGGAAGATGACCACAACTGTCGAAGCCAATCCTAAGAGTACACGAGGGTCACTTGCTGGTAGGCACGCTTACCCAATGTCCCAAAACCCTCTCCATTTCCGCGGCCCACGTCCGATCCGAACATAGACTGGAAGATTATCAAAGAAATGAGTCATCCCAGAGAATGTATGCAGTGATATCACTAACTGACAACGCACAGCAACGTCTCAACCCTTAGCCCACACTGACCGTTACAGATGAGCTATCATGCTGAGCTGCACTAAAAGACCACCAGTAATTCGAGCTCTGTTGCTAGTACTCGAACTCTGGATACCTACCGACCTCCACTGTAAATCGGGTTTCCCGGGGTACGCGGGCTATGGCTCGGGTGACTAACCGCTTCCCACCTCTTCGTGGGACCAAAAATGACAAACAATTCACGAGAAAGAAGTGTGGAGTCGCCGACACTAATTCTATACCCGTACTCAGTGATTTATGTGAATTTTCACAGGGGGGAGGCTCGCTGCATCAAATTAATTGTGTCATTGTGGCAATAATAATGATCCGATCTGAACCAGTTTTGGCAATCTGGTATATATGGTAATTTCGTCTCGATATTGCATATTTCGTTTTTTTTTATCTTAAAAATTGTTGACATTCATCGTGGAAGAGGGCGTGGAGAAATTTTGATATACACTTGTACTGAAGTGGTATCACAGAAGCTTGGGCAGAAAATTTGTTTGCTCTAGCTGGGATTGTCTGTGAGATCCAGGCGACACAAAATACTAACAACCAACGCGACTCGTTAGTGTGAAAACCAGCGCGAGGGAACGATGCTTTATCGACTCGGCTATTGATGCTGCTCAAGAATATACATACTTTATGGGGTCGAAAACGCGTCTTTCTGTACGTTTCACACATCCACTTTTACGACAAATACAATGTGAAAGGTTATGTTTTTATATGTGTTTATTAATCAGGTTATATGAAAATGTATGGTAATTGATAAAGTTATACTTTAAATGTATGGTAATTAACAACTGCTACTGACTAGAAGAACGACTGCCAACGGAATATAAAGAGACCTCTGAGCGGCGTCGGCTGACGCTTCCTGACTCTCGCACTCGCGATCTATTCTTTGCTGTCTCTGCACTCAGCTCGCTCGATCTCCTCTTTGCTCTCTCTGCTCTCTCGGGTAGGTCCGCGCCTGTGTGCTCGACCTTACCTTCTTAAATTCGGCCATCCTGACGTCCGTCGTCCGTCCCGGTTGACAACAGCTCCTCGTTCTTCTCGACAAACTTCCACAGTTTGAGATTGTCACAGTTAGTCGCTGATACGTTTGGTCCTTCGATGTCCGGGGCTGCTTTCTTCACGTCGTATCGCCCGTTTCGTTTAACGTTGACGACCTCATACGGACCAAGGTATGAACTCGCCAGCTTTCGACCTGAAATGAACTTCGAAAAACCATCCACTACTACCAGAATAAACTTATATTGCTTAGACCCAAGTGATCGGACTCAAGTGATCGATATGCACCGTTTGGAGTAGTAGATCGCCTTTGTCGATGCAATGCAAGAGCCCTTCTTGCTTGCCGGTCTTCTTACTGTGAATAATGCAACTAATATAGTTAGATATGAAATTATTTACCTTCCCCTCTAAGTGGGGGATGTAAAACTGCTGCTGAATGTTGTGAATCGTCTTTGTTGTTGCAAAGTGACCAGAGTCGTGTGCAGTCTTGATCACCTTGATCCATCGCGCTCCATCGCTCGAATCTTTGAAGAGATTCGTGGATTCCTGGCTGTGAAGCCAGGGTTCGTTACATTTTTAACTAAGATAACCTTAGGAAACAAATACACTAAACTCTTAAGTTTCCACAATACACAACATCGACTGCACCATTACTCACAATTTACGCTCAAATTACACCACCGAACACGCTGTAAATTCCAAGCCACACGCGCCGATAGATTTCTGCGAGATCGACAAGAGCACCAAAAAACCAAAAGTGTCGAAGAGAAAAATTCACTCAGGTAATTTCTCGGTGCAACCAAGGCAATCACCGTTCCGTTGGCACGAGTGAGAAATAGAATCCGACACCCTTACACAACACACTAACAACACTTGCGGACTCAGCCCTCCAGATCGGCTTTAAAAAGCACGAGCCACCGATCAATCAGGGCAGTCCATCAGCCGACCATCAAACAGTAACGGCAGTCCATCAGCCGGCAGTCCACCCGACAGTACACAACACCCGACACGGTTACACACACACGACACCAGTAATACAAGAAGACACAAGCCAGAACACATAAAACTCAATAAAATATATAACCACATACCAAAACTCAAGTGTCAGCATTTCCTCGCGCGAAGAGCAGCGCTACCAAGCGCCCGAGCAGAGACTTTTGGCAACTTTAAAGAAAACTTCAAGGAAAACCTTAACACGGGGTAACGTGGAGTAGAGCTAACCTCAGAACACAAGCCCACCCGAATACAGTCGCGAGTGCCACCGGGAAAGTATACGCAGTGCCCAAGTTCTAAAACAGTGAGAAAGTGCCCAAAACAACCCAATCAACCCAAACACCATGGAAGCCTACGAAGATGACTCAAGCAGCGAATTCCCCACCGGAGAGGAATCCCCCAATCCAGGCGTCAGCATCTAAAAGTGCCGCCGAGACGAGCTGGAGGCCTTCGCCTAGGAATTTGGATTCGCCAACGATCGAAGAGTAGCGTAGGAACTTTGCCATACTAGTTGCCGGACCACTCCAGCCGAGTGCCTGGGCTCGCCTGGCATAACTTGAGCGACAATACGCCAGACCGGGCATCCAGTTTAACGGAGAAGATGACCCAATATATTGACCCCAGGATCAACTAAGTCTTGGAACGCCAAAAAAAACGCACTCATCATAGCCACCCTCGATCTGAAGAACGGATACTGGAAAATACCAATGGCCAACGGAAGTCAAGAAGCAACCGCCTTCACGGTCCCCGGCAGAGGTCTCTATCAATGGAAAGTGATGCCCTTCGCATTACATTCTGCACCAACATTCGCATTCGTATATCTAGACGACATTGTCGTCGTCGGACGAGCCTTAGAGGACCACCTACACAACCTGGAGATCCTGTCTCGTCTTCGAAAAGCGAACTTGCGGATAAACGCGGAAAAATACACCTTTTTCTAAAGCCGGATCAAATATCTTGGTCACGTGATCAGCGAAGACGGTATGGCCACGGACCCCGACAAGATTGTCGCCGTCAAAAAACTCAAGCAACCCACTAACCTGAAGGAACTAAAGCAGTGCATCGGAATGGCATCCAGGTACCGAAGATTCGTTCCCAACTTTGCTGCAGTTGTCCAACCAATGTCTCAGCTACTCAAGACGCAGAGCAACAAGCGTCCTTCGACGAACTAAAAGAACTACGCACGACCGCTTCCGTACTCGCTTGCCCCGATTTCAACGTAAAGTTGTAAAAGCTTTCGATGGTAAGGAACACATCATCGCTTATGTCAGGTTTAAACCAAGCCGAAGGAAACTACTCCGCCACCGACAATGAATGTCTTGCCGTAATCTGGGCAATCCAAAAACTACGATGCTACCTAGAGTGATACCGATTCGACGTTATCACCGCGCTGAAATGGCTGAATACTCTGGAAAGCCCCTACGTAAGAATAGCGAGATGGGCGCTCGAACTCCAACAGTATCAGTACGACGTCCACTAGGAGAACTTTACAGGCATCTGGGCCACGGAGCCGACGACCACGTCTAATTGTCATGGAAACTTTGCGTCCCACACGACCGACGCCAAAGAGTCCTCAAGGAGTGCCAAGGATCAGCCCACGGCACAACGATACTATTGGCCCGACCTATATCGAGGAAGTGTGAGGAAGTACGTCCGCAGCTGCTTGAACTGCCAAAAGTTCAAGACACTGCAGCGCAAGCACGTGTGTAGGATGTTCACCCGCAGGGCAGAGGAACCTTTGCCACATTATGCGCTGACTTCGTGGGACCACTGCCCCGATCCAAACGAGGAAACACCATGCTACTGGTATTTTTCGACACCTTCTCGAAATGGGTCGAACTAGTGCCACTCAAGAAGGCTACCACAGTAATGCTGAAGCTAGCTTTTCGGTAACGCATTCTTAGTCACTTCGGCGTACCGAAACGATTTTTCTGCGACCACGGAGCGCAGTTGACATTTCTGCAAACAGCCGGCGTGGATCTACAACACACCTCCAAGAGAATACTACGGAATGGGCTAATCGGACTTTGATGACCATGATTGCACAATTCGTGGAGGACCACCAAAACACATGGGAAAAACTCATACCCGAGATATCACTGGCAATTTACTCGAGTGTCTCCGAAACCACTGGTTTCAGCCCCGCCTTCCTACTACACGGAAGAGAACCTCGCCTACCTGGAGCACTATACGACGAAGTCACACCAGGAACAGGAAGCCCTCCAGACACAGTACATTTTTAACTAAGATAACCTACTCTCTAGCCTTAAGAAACGAATACACTAAACTCTTTAGTTTCCACAATACACAACACCGACTACACCATTACTCACAATTTACGCTCAAATTACACCACCGAACGCGCTGTAAATTCCAAGCCACACGCGCCGATAGATTTCTGCGAGATCGACAAGAGCACCAAAAAAAAAACCCAAAAGTGTCGAAGAGAAAAAATTCACTCAGGTAATTTCTCGGTGCAACCGAGGCAATGACCGTTCCGTTGGCACGAGTGAGAAATAGAATCCGACACCCTTACACAACACACTAACAACACTTGTAGACTCAGCCCTCCAGATCGGCCTTAAAAAAGCACGAGCCACCGATCAATCAGGGCAGTCCATCAGCCGACCATCAAACAGTAACGGCAGTCCATCAGCCGGCAGTCCGCCCGACAGTACACAACACCCGACACGGTTACACACACACGACACCAGTAATACAAAAAGACACAAGCCAGAACTCATAAAACTCAATAAAATATATAACCACATACCAAAACTCAAGTGTCAGCATTTCCTCGCGCGAAGAGCAGCGCTACCAATTGCCAGCACGGTAATACAACGCCACGTTAGCTTTTCTTTCGGTCTCACGGCCAAGCCCTCCCGCTTAAAGATCCCAGCGATCTACAAATTTCTTGTAGAAAAGATCCTGGACGGACTGCGCCTACCTCAGCCTGAGATAGGTTCTCACAAGTGGCGCCCGAGCAGGGACTTTTGGCAACTTTAAAGAAAACTTCAAGGAAAACCTTAACACGGGGTTACGTGGAGTAGAGCTAACCGCAGAACACAAGCCCACCCGAATACAGTCGCGAGTGCCACCGGGAAAGTATACGCAGTGCCCAAGTTCTAAAACAGTGAGAAAGTGCCCAAAACAACCCAATCAACCCAAACACCATGGAAGCCTACGAAGATGACTCAAGCAGCGAATTCCCCACCGGAGAGAAATCCCCCAATCAAGGCGTCAGCATCTACAAGTGCCGCCGAGACGAGCTGGAGGCCTTCGCCTAGGAATTTGGAATCGCCAACGATCGAAGAGTAGCGTAAGAACTTTGCCATACTAGTCGCCGGACCACTCCAGCCGAGTTCCTGGGCTCGTCTGGCATAACTTGAGCGACAATACGCCAGACCGGCAGGACGCCCCAAGTCCCCGCTGCCCACTACTCCGGGACCATCAGGCACCGGAAGATGTCACCCCACAGCCGGATTGCAAGTCCCCGCAGCCACCGAACACACGCCCCGACCACCAGTCGTCACGGCCGCCAATCTCCCAAGGCCGCCCACTATGGAATCCTCCCGTTCGCCCACGCAGAGAATAGAGCCAGCGATTGACATCCCCATAAACGGGCCCGACTACAACCACATCGCACGCACGGCGGAACGCATCCACGGATAGAGCATCCAGTTCAACGGAGAAGATGACACAATATGGACTGGACACCAACCAGCTGCCTCTGAGCATGGCCGAACCACTCACCGACCGAGCCAGTCGTTGGTACCGTACCAGGGCATATTTGCGCTAGGCGTTTCTGACGTATTTCCTGCCGCCACGGTATTTCGAACAAATGGACGACCAGATCCGGAGCCGCAAGCAAGCGGAGGGAGAACCGTTCAAAGACTATCTCATGCACCATGCCGGGTACGACCTAGTTAAGGAGCTTTAGCAGGACTCCAGCTATACGTGCGACGAGACGAATTGGAACGCTTATCACAGCTGACATGATTAGAAGAAGAGTATAATTCACGAGCGGTAACATACGACAACCCCCTCACCCATGCGAAGCCCACCAAGAGACACCAGGCCGGCCAGGCACCCACACCGAAGAAAAGATGACTCTTACCGGACGCCACTTCGGAGACTCCATTAGGACTCAGCAGACAAACTAGTACAGCGACCCAAAACGTCGCCCATCGCATTGTCACCACTCCCATTACCAACCCACGCGCTGCCTGTCGCCGATGTGGTCAAGCTGGACACGCCGCCTAACACTGCGCAAACGCTTCGATCCTATTCTTCTGATCGTCGACCGTCGACTGCTGCCGCCGAGCCACGTCGGGAAACGACACGCGTCCTCGGCTGTCACGGGATCACCCGAAAACGAAGCCTACCCCGACTAGAAACCCGCTAAGAAGGACAAACAACCACCATCGACACCAGGGCATCCCGAAGTTTCGTCAGCGCCAACAACAACTAAACAAACAATTCCAACCTGCAAGATGCATGCGTCCGCATACGCCTGGCTGACGGCTCGGTCAGAGAGATCACACAAGTACTACTTACGCACATCAAGCTGGATCAACGAGAGGTCCAAATCCCACTCCAGGTCCTACCAAACATGCTTGAGCTTTATTGTTAGCATGGACACCATGTTAGCAGCAGCACCACGCTGCTAAAACTTCGAGATCTCCGTTCCACGGCGACGCCAGCGTCAGTTCAATCCAAGCAACCAGAAACCTAAGCAAACCGCAGTGCACAGACTTCCCGACCTACCACAAAGAATACGGAACCCAATACCGCAACGAAAATAACGACACCGAAACCAACCACAGCGAAACATGAATCATGTTACCTTCCGCGTACCGACGTGCCCACTAGCGCCATGTACCACGCCATGCCTAACAGCACGTCCGAAATCTTCGTCGCCCAAACAAGTCGTTGCTGCGAAAACAGAGTCGTAACTAAGCCCCGCCTGGCCATACGTCGATCTGGAGACATTACAATCCAGGTATACAGCGATACCCACGAAGCTACGCCACTCACGGCCAGAGCTACCCCGATCGTCGCCCACATAAGCGACTATTCCCGTTGGATCGAAAAAATCCAGTAAGCCCCAGGAATGCTTGGACGGCCTTGACGTTTTTCGGCGTAAAAATGCTACTTACAGCAGAACATTTCTCTTCTACTGACCAGATTTGAACATTTTCGATGATGTGTCCCAAGAGCTTAATAAGCCGCTGCAGGAAACTACATTTTTCCACTTAATCTGCATTCCATACGATGCCGCTTTCTCTAAAATTTTCTTTGTTTTGGTCATGAATTCTCCGACTTTGTTGGCATAAATAATTATGTCATCCATGTACCCATTTCCAACTCCATAATTCTGAAAAACTTTGCTGCTTTGAGTTTTCCAGAACGTCGTCCATCATCAGCTAGGGAAAGCGATCTTTAAACACCATGCTATTCAGCTTTTCGATAGTCAACGCAGACTCTTAACGTGTGATCTTTTTCTGGACAATTACGATTCTTTCGCAACATGGGACGTCGATTTGCGCACAATACACTGATCGAGCCACTCATCAATCTTCTTCCTTTACAGCTGCTGTTTCATCTCCAGACAAACGGCTTGGCGACTGACAAAAAGGTTTTATAACACCAGCTGGAACGATCTTCAGCTCTATCCGACATATTATGGGCACTTCGGTTGGCTTATTACTGCTTTCCACTAGCTCACACTAGTCACAATATTACCTGGAGTTTCGATGACATTATGACAACGTTACAATATCCTTCCGAATTTTTATGCTGTTCTATGCTCAGAAAAGGGACTCCTTTTAAATTGGCCATAAGTGTGAACTTCTTAAAAAAAATAGTAGCCCAAAATTCCATCCCATTCCATCGCATTGTTTGGAACCACCAAAATAACACCAGTGTTCGTTTCAAAGCATATCCACTTCTATATCGGCGTTAAAAATCCAATTGGCTTTGTATTCTTATTTCCCAGGCCTCGCAAAGTTGTTGCACCTTCCAGCATCTGCACACTGTTCAATCTTTTGAATATTCTTTCTGTAACCAAGGTCGCGTCCGACCCAGTGTCGACCAGGAACTCCACTTCACTTTCGTTTACGAGTATTGTCTTAAAGCGACTGCGATCTAGAATTATATTCACCCTTCCATCCATAATATGTCCGTACTTGTTGCAACCGGAGAGATCCGGAGATCCTCAATTAAAACAGTATTCTTTTCTGCCGTCAGCCACCATCGCTTTACTTTTATATACCACTGTGCTCTTGTCATCGCTGGGTTGACCCTGAACTAGCTCGTAAATGGCATACTCTTTTCTTAGCGCTTTATACGACTGGCACCGATGCATCGCAATCTTAAAATCCTTTGTTATTGGCAACCCGGCTACGATATAGCGCAATACTGCTTCCTGCTCAGCATGTATTCATGGAATGTCTCCGACTTTAGCATTTTACGATACGATACGATTACGATCGTACGCCTCTGCATTATTCTCGAAAATGTAGAACTACTGTTTCAAAGGATTAGAGTATCCATCAAAGTCGCTTAGAATTATCTCAAAATTACTCGCCGATATCTTTACTTGTTTATCCCTGCGTTCATTAATCTCTATTTTCAGGGTTAAAATTTGCATCCTGACGTCGATGTTTGCCACGCTTCCCAATGGCTATTGCTATTTTCTTTTCTTCTGGGATCAACCCGATTTCCAATCTTGGTCCGTTTCGAACAAATTTTCATCCAGCAGCAGCAGATTCTCCTTTTCAATACTTGCTTGCATTTCGCTGCTTTTTTCGATAGCGTACGTCTGGTTCTCGGCATCTTCCGTTTTACTTTACGTTTGTATGTGTCTTGCAAGTCGGGACAAGCGAGTTGTGTTTTCTGATCTCTTGCGAACCGACACAACGAGTACCAGCAATAACGACGTCGAGCGAATTTTTCTGTTCTTTCGCGTCGCAACACAAAACGAAACCCGACAAGAACGTTGACCGAACTGTTCTTCGGTCCTTTTCTGTTCTTTCGCGTGTATATATGCACGCCGCAAAAAATTTGTCGATGTTTGGGCAAATTACTTTTCACTTTCAACTGTTCAACTTAGCGAGTTTACTACTTGATTTTTCTCTTCTTCTAAACTACAATAAAATGCTCCATCAACAAATAGGCAACTATTCAACTTTCCAAACCGTGCATTTAAAACAGGACGAGCCCCCAAATATCAAAGGTTATGTTTTAATTTGTGTTTATTGATCAGGTTATATGTAAATGTATGGTAATTGATAAGGTTATATTTAAAATGTATGGTAATTAAGAACTGCGACTGACTACAAGAACGACTTCCAAAGGAATGTAAAGGGACCTCTCAGCGGCGTCGTATGCCGCTTCCTGCCTCTCGCGATCTACTCTTTGCTCTCTCTGCTCTCAGCCAGCTTGATCTCATCTTTGCTCTCTCAGGGAGGTCGCCTGTGTGCGCAACCTAACCTTCTTACATACAATATACCCTTTTACTCTTCGAGTACGGGTATGAAAAATATATTCCGTTGGGTTAAGGGTTTATAAAATACGGATGAAACAAATCAGTTTAGGCCGATTTGGCTCATCGTAGAAAAGAAAACAAAACAAATAGTTTAAAAGTGAATTGCGTGGCATTGGCGTTTGCTGAAGATAATGCTTGATTTTGCTGACCTAAAGGCAAAGTGAAATTGTTAATCAATCGTAATGCTCATTAAAATATGATTGAAGAAGAATGGGAATCCATTAGCATATTCGTAGCGGATCACAGAAACGGGTCACAGAACATTATATAATAATACGCTTCAATCATTACAAAAATAAATTTATATTAAATGTATTCGACTCACTTTCTCATCCAAGCAACCCCAATGTGCCATACTGAAGCGTGGACAAGCCGCAAGTTGTAAACAAATTTAAAATGGGGAATAGAGAATAATTTTATTTTATTTGTTGGGTATGATAAATTTATATTTACATATACATACTATATATTACAACATAATTAAATTTGGAAGTCGTCATTGAACTTTGCTCTGTTATATAGAGCATGACTGGCAACACTGTCATTTTTATTTAAAGAAAAGCAGCCACGTCTATATAAAATTACAATTCCTAATGTAATGGGGAGGGCAATAAGTATAAAAACTAGCATCCCAATCCAAAAATTCTACTGCCGCTTTCGTTGTCAATTAACCGATCAGTTATTACCTTTAAAACCTCCACGTTTTTTAATACAGGGGGTGAAGCACACTGCACATTTTTTGCCAGAAGTGGAGTTGTTTTGTTTATTTGTGGCAGAAGGATGTTGATTAAATAATCATTTGACTCTTCGCAGTTCCATGGATTAAATCGAAGATCAAGTACTACAAGTTTATCCCAACGAACAAGTAACGACCTTGGTATTGCTGTTAGGTTGCAATTATTTAAGTAAAGCTGTGTTCATTGAAAGGGAAATTTAGATAACATAACAAAATTTATATAACATATTAAGAATACTTGAATTTTTTATATTACTTTTTCCAATGGAGGATAGTTCATGTATTGTCCATCCGTTAGGTTTTTTGCAAAGGCGAGCTCATCGATTTCTACTAGAAACTTGTTATCAGACAATACTAGTTGGGTAAGGTCTGAAAAAATGTAGTTAACATAAAATAAATGAGTTTTATTTACAAACTTCAATATTAATTTGATTGTGCTGCAGCTGTAACTCATTGAAGTTTCAAAAGCTGCACTTTTGCGCTATTTTTAATAAAGAAATCGGTGCGCAATAAAAAAGTTATATTGTGTAATGTTTTTTTAGTCACATAACTTAAGAATCTTACAAATTTTTGGGTTTTCAAAACTAAATCGTAAAGGTCCTTTATAGTTAACACGAAGCCTGCCAAAACAATTCAATCTGCCGATCACTTAATGATTTTTGATATTGTTTTTGTTAATAATTATAATTATAATTTGGCATTCGGAAAGGTAAAGCTTAAGCACTTAGTTGTTCCTGCTTACCGTCTGGGAAATATAAAGCTTTTATGTGCAAAATTGGATAATTTGTTAAAGGTATTTTTTCTTAATTTTTACTTTAAAAAAGTTTGGTTGCTCTAGCTCTTATATTCTCAGTGATCCAGGCGACACAAAATACAAAAAACCAAATCGACTCGTGTTTGTGTGAGTGCGAAAGAGAGGGAAAGATGTTTCTCGAAATGGTTTTCTCTATTGTGGCTATACTAATGATCCAATTTAACTCAGATTTGGAACCCTGATAGATATGGTTTTTCTCAATGATACTGCAGTTTTCTGTTATATTCAAAATTGTGGGCGCCACAGATGTGCGCTCTTTGAGGAGGCGGAAGTGGGCGGGGCGAAATTTTGAAACACTTTTTTATAAGTGGGATATCACATCACTCTGGAAAAAAAATTGGGTTGCTCTAGCTGGTATAGCCTCCAATCAATGAGCGACAAACAAGACGGACAGACAGACTGACGGACAGACATAGCTATATCGACTCGGCTATTGATGCTGAAAAAGAATATATATTACTTTATGGGGTCGGAAATTATTCCTTCTCTATGTTAACGCACATCCACTTTTACCACAAATACAATATACCCTGTTAGTCTTCGAGTACGGGTATAAAAATTCAAAGTTGTAATCTACCCAAATTTTTAACATAAATTTTATTAAAGTACATGAAAAAACGAGAAGCAACGTGTTGTGTCGCTGTTAAAGAAACACTACTTTTATACCCGTACACAGTCAGTTCACATGTGATTTACATACATATTTTTAATTTTCAAATATTTGATAATTTTTTACATTTTACATTTCTTCTTGCATCTGTCAACTAAATCTACATCACTTCACACAACAACACAGCTGAAGGGTGGTTGGCTAGCTGCTAAAAATTGATTTCATCATTGTAGCTACAATAATGATCCGATCTGAACCATTCTCTACGATACTGAATTTTTTTGATCCAGCTCTTATAGCCTCCGAGCAATGGGCGACAAACAAGGCGGACAGACAGACAGACGGACAGACATGGCTATATCGACTTGGCTATTGATGCTGATCAACAATATATATACTTTATAGGGTCGGAAATTATTCCTTCTCTATGTTACACACATCCACTTTTACCACAAATACAATATACCCTTTTACTCTTCAAGTACGGGTATAAAAAACAAAACAAAATAAAAAGTTAATTTATTAAATGACTGAGTATCTGGTCAAAATGTTCCGGTCAAGTGGCCCCTGCGACACCAAGACGAATCCTGTTAGGCGCGGATTCCAGGAAGATGCGCAGCTCATCACCCTCCCAACCAACATCTTACCGAACCGATCGCGAGCATCCAGGAAATATAGGTGTTAGACTAATATTCGAGGAAAATTCGAGCTAAACACAACTAAAAGAGCTAAACATGCAAAGTTACAAAAAAAATACTCATTACTATCTGTCGGGTTTCTCAACCCTTGATTTTTGGTAGTTAAAAGCTTTAATAGCATAATAGTTAGTGGAGCAACCTAACGTGAATCAACCTATGTTTGCTATTTCGACTACCCACTGTATATAAATATTGTAATTGCTTATGCTTACGCAGGGCAGCAGCCGGCCTTTCGCCTCTTTATATAAAATTATATTTTTCGCTACTACAGCTGCATCATTCGATTCGATTCTTTTATTCTCTCTATCGTTTGCATTGAGGCACGGGCAATTCGGCCCGCCTGACCTCTTTTTATACCCGCACACGAATAGTAAAATGGTATATTGTATTTGTGGTAAAAGTGGATGTGTTTAACATAGATAAGGAAGCGTTTCCGGCCCCATTAAGTATATATATTCTTGATCAGCATCAAAAGCCGAGTCGATATATCCGTCCGTCCCTCTGTCCGTCTGTCCGTCTGTCTTGTATGTCGCTCATTGCTCGGAGGCTATAAGGGCTAGAGGAAACCAAATTTTTTTGACACTGATAACACAAGAAAACAGAAAACTAAAAATGCAGAATCATAGAGAAAGACCATATCTATCAGTGGCCCAAATCTGAAACGGATCGGATCATAAGTATAGCCACAATGGCGAAATCCATTTAGAGAAACATCGTTCCCTCTCGCTCGCTTTCACACACCAACAGGTCGACTTTGCCCTTTCGTACAGATGAGCGCCTGGATCTCAGATACTATTAGAGCTAGAGCAACCAAACTTTCTGTCAAGACTCCTGTGATACCACTTCAGTATTGTTAGGAACTGCTATTCCGATGCACTGCCGAAGTTCCTTCAGGTTAGTGGGTGGATTAAGTTCCTTGACGGCGACAATCTTGCGGGGTCCGTGTCCATACCTTCTTCGCTGATCATCCTCAAGGTGTCGTCCGACAACGACAATGTCGTCTAGATATGCGAATGCGTAGGGTTTCATGTCGGCACCGATCACGGTAACGAGAGCCCGTTAGAATGTTGCTGGTGAAGAATGTAATCCGAACGGCTTCACTTTCCATTGAAAGAGACCTCTGCCGGGGACCGTGAAGGCGGTGGCTTCTTGACTTCCATTGGCCATGGGTATTTGCCAGTATCCGTTCTTCAGATCGAGGGTGGTTATGAAGCGTGATTTTATTAGGCGCTACAAGATGTAGTTGATCCTGGGCAGTGGGTACGCGTCAGGTATGGAGTGAGTGTTGAGTTGTGGGTAGTCTACGCACATGCGCCATTTGTCGTTGTTTTTACGTAAAAGTACGAAGGGGGCGCTGTGCGGGGTTCGTGAGAGCTCTATGAGACTTTCTCGGATTAATTGGTCAACTTGCTCGTCGGTAATCCGCATCATGGCTGGGTTCATTGGGAAGTACCACTGTTTGATGGGTCGATTATCCCTCATTACGATGGTGTGCTCGGCGATGTTGAAGGTCCCGTGGAGATTATTAAATTTTGGAATTTCTGTGTCGATAAATTCTTGGATCTGTGGTGCTATGTCCGGCAGCCAGGGCTCGGCGATCAATTCTGGATCGGGTGCGGTGATATTGGGGGGTTTCGTGGTCCGTGGGCTGGCTTGATCTTCTGGGAGGATGGTTGTGTCGGCCGTGAGTGGCGTAGCTTCGTGGGTCTGGCGGTATACCGGTAATGTCTCCAGAACGACGTATGGCCAGGCGGGGCTCAGTGACGACTCTGTTTTCGCAGCAACAACTTGTTTGGGCGACGAAGATTTCGGACGTGGTGTTAGGCATGGCGTGGCATGGCGTGGTGCATGGCGATAGTGGGCACGTCGGTGCGCGGAAGGTACTCCAGTGGGTTGGCGAAGATCGGGGTGGCGTCGTCCGTGGGTACGACAGGGCTGCGGTCGGTTTTCCGGTTCATCGTCCTAGATTCCGGTTCCGGGTGGAGAGGTTCTGTGGAGATTAGTTCGGGCTGTTTCCCTCGTGGCTTGGTTGTTGCACTGTTGCTGCCGTTATCGTTGTTGTTGTTCGGGGCTGGATTTCGTCTCTGAGGGTGTCCGTGGGTTCACCTTCTCCGTTGAGGATAGGGTGCGTGGACCTGGGCTTCCTGTGTCGAGCGGGTTCAAGTTCGTTGGTGTTTGTCTCGTGTGTGAGATCCTTGTGGTATGTTCGGGATGCGTGTGCCCCGTAGTTTGTTTTGGTCCTGGGCTTCCTGTGTTCAGCGCCTGGTTCAAGTGTGTTGATTCTTGTCTCGTGTGTCAGATGCTTGTGGTTTGTTTGGGAGGTGTTTTCCCCTTGGTTGGCTTAGGACGCGGGTGCTCCGTAGTGGCCGTGGGATTCGTTTTCCCGTTTCGGATTCATGTTTTCCGTTGTGGGCCGGTCCTTTGCTTTCGCTGTGGTTGGTTACGGTGTCGTTTTCTTCGTTGCGGTATTTGGTGCCGTATTCTTTGTGGTAGGTCGGGGACGAATTTTCGCTGCGGTTGGTTTAGGTTTCTTGTTGCTTGGTTCGGTAACTTGGACGTGGTTGATTAGAACTGACGGGGGCGTCGGCGTGGGGCGGTGATCTCGCAGTTTTAGCAGCGTGGTTCCGCATTGGTTCGTTGTTTCGATGGCTCATAGAAAGTCTATGCCGACAATAAGTGGTTTCAACATGTTGGTCTAGCTTGAAGTGCGCCAGTAGAACTTTTGTGATCTCTCTGACGGAGCCGTCAGCCAGGCGTATGCGAACGCATGCAGCTTGCAGGTTGGAGTTGTTGTGGAGTGTTTCGGCCGGGTTCGCGCTGACAAAGCTACGGGTTGCCCCGGTGTCGATGGTGGTCTCCGTTGTTTGTCCTCCTATTGTCACCATCGCCACTATCCAGCCTTCGTTCATGTGTAGTGGAGTGCTTAGTCGAGGGTCCGAGTGCCGCGTCTGCTGGTTTGGGTCCACTCCACGCGAGAGTGCGCGCTCCTCGAGTAGTTACAGTAACGATATTGGGTCACCCTCTCCGTTGAACTGGATGCCCCATTTGCGGTTGCGTTCCGCCGTGCGTGCGATGTGGTTGTAGTCAGGTCCGTCTATGTGCGCGAACGGAAAGTTTCCGTAGTTGGTGGCCTTGGCAGATCGGCGGCCGTGACGACTGGTGGTCGGGGCGTGTATTCGGTGATTGTGGGGACTTGCAAGCCGACTTTTGGGTCCAGTCTCTGTGTGTCTGATGGTAGCGGGTCTGGCATATTGTTGCTCAAGTCCTGCCAGGCGAATCCAGAGACTCGGCGGGAGTGGTCCGGCGACTAGGATGGCAAAGTTGTTACGCATTTCCTCGACAGTTCCTCCGCTACCTAATTCTTTGGCGAAGGCCTCCAGATCATCTCGACGGCGCTTGTAAATCCAGCCGATGCTGACCCCTGGATTGGGGACTTCATCTCCACTGTGGCGCTCGCTTTGTGAGTCCTCTTTGTAGGATTCCATGGTGTTTGTGTTGAGTTGTCTCTACGGTGTTTTGGGAACTTTATCACTTTTTTCGGAACTTGGGCACTGCGTATACTTTCCCGGTGGCTCTTGCGACTGTTATTCTCTCTCGGCGGCCATGGGTCTTTAATCCACGTAGCCCCGTGTTAAGGTTTTCTTTAAGGGTCCATAATGTTGCCAAAAGTCCCTGCCCGGGCGCCACTTGTGAGGACCTATCTCAAGCTGAGGTAGGCTCAGTCCGTCCAGGATTTTTCCTCTACAAGAAATATGTAGACCGCTGGGAACTTTAAACGGGGCCTTGGACCGAAAGAAGAGCTGGGGTGGCGTTATGTTACCGTGTTTTTGGGTTTGTAGGGCCAATGTTCGCGCAAGCGAAGAAAATGCTGACAAGGGAGTTCGTGTCTTTTATTTTTATTTCTAGGTTTTACTTGTATTCTGTGCGCGGGAGGCTGATGGCTTTTTTGGTGGTTGACGGTTGAACTCTCAAACTGCTTGACTATTGGCTGATGGACTGCCTAACTGTGTGATTGTCGGCTGATGAACTGCCCCGATTGATCGGCGGCTTGCGCTATTTAAAGTCGGCACCTGCTGTGTGGGGCTGCTGAATCCGCAGTTCCGTGTTAAAACTAGGAAGTGTTTTGTGTTTATGCTAGGGTAAGCAGTCGTGTTGTTAATTGACCCGATTTCTCAAACGGAAAATCGAGGCGTTTTTGCTGATCTTACTAAGATCGCAACCGAGTAGGTGGAGAATTGTGTCTTGGCGCTTGTGCTAGATTAACAACCAAGAAATATGGGATTTGCCGATTTCGCTTTGCGGAAATTCATTAGTGTATGTGGGTCGAATTGACATTGCAAGAGTCGATATAACTGTTCCAGCTTAGTCTAAGTGTATCGTTGTTCTTAGGTTTACGGGTGATGTGTATCTTATGCACTAGTAAATGTATCAGGCCACGGCTCCATGGTTCGTTACAGTATTTCAAAACATCGACACTCCCCCTTCCGCCCCACCAAAAGATGAAAGTCAACAATTTCGAAGATAGAAAAAAACGAAAAATGCAGTCTCTTAGAGAATGATCGTTTCAACCAGATTCCAAAATCCGATCGTATCTTTATTATAGCCACAATGATCAAATTAATTTTCAGCAGCGTGTACCCCTTACTACTAACAACAAAATAGCCATTTAGGGATGATAGCCGCAACTGATTCTTTCTCTAGCTCACACACTGTTCACACACTCTGCCTCGTACAGTGTACGTGTGTTGTTGTGAGAACTGAATGACAGAAGCAGCAAAAAGATGTAAAATATGATAAAACATTTGTATATTCCACATATGTAAATCATACCGACTGAGTACGAGTAAAAAAGTAGTGTCGCGTTAATAATATCAATAGATGATATATATATACTATCGAACCAACTTTAGTAAATGTAACAGCTATTAAAAAGGCTTAGTAGCTCTACACTATCAATGTAATAAATATTATATGATACAGGCAATTATAATCCAATCATAAGACCCCAAACGGTTCATGCAGGTAATAATTTAATTTCTAGAGGATCTAATAGTAGTAAAATTTAAGCGGCTCAACAAATCAGGGCTGTCGATAACACCCCTGATCAAGATGTGCATACAATTCGCACCAAGTATTTTTATACAATTTAGTAAGGATGGAAGGCTTATGATGAGAAGCAATCAATGAGAGTAAGATGACAGTCTCGCACCTTCATCCCAGTTGAGGCCACGCCGAGCAATAAGTAAAGAGTTTTTCTGGAATGATTCTATACGATCTTGGTGTACTTTGTACTGAGGGCACCATACACAAGAGCCGTACTCTTAAATCGAACGAACAAGCGAAATATAGTGAGTTCGGTTTATAGGACTCGTGAAATTCCTTTAAACACCTACTTATAAACCCAAGCACTCCAATGGCATTATTTACCATGCTAGAAATCAGTTCAGAAAAATTTAACTTGGGGTCTAGCTTAACACCAAGATCATCAATCAATGTAATTCCCTCAAGATAACCACCGCAGAGGGTCTAAGGAGCCAACAAGGAGCTGGAGCGATGATATGCAATTACTATACTTTGAATTTCGAGGCATTAAGGTGATATATATTTTAACAACACCATGACTGAAAGTTATTGAGATCGGATTGCAAACGAGAAGGAAAAGAAATTTCCTTATACTCAAACAAAGTTTAACATCATCCGCATACAGGAGTACTCGAGAGTTTATTAATACTGAAGGCAGGTCATTAAAAAAGAGAATGAAAAGTAGGGGCCTAGATGAAACTTCAGAAATGGTGAAGAAAAGGAGTTTTTGAAGAGGAATATTTGAGACCTTGACCAAATGTAGATAGATATCCTTTTAAAAAAATTGGGCGGAACCTCTAAAAGGGCTAGATTTCTGTGCTAGAAGGGGTTTTGTGCTAACATCCGTCTGCAGGTTACCTTTGAAGCGTTTAATGATAAAAAAAAGAGGGTACTCTAATTAATTTTTATACCAGTACTCGAAGAGTAAAAGAGTATATTGTATTTGTGGTAAAAGTGGATGTGTGTAACACACAGAAGGAGGCGTTTCGGACCCCATAAAGTATATGTATTCTTGATCAGCATCAATAGCCGAGTCGATATAGCCCTGTCTGTCCGTCCGTCTGTCTGTCTGTCCGTCTTGTTTGTCGCCCATTGCTCAATATCTCACTCCTAGAAAAATGTTTTAAATTTTCGCCCAAAAAGGGCGCACACCTGTGGCATCGACAATTTTAA
>CM019042.1:20846099-20876785 GCA_009664405.1 Drosophila bifasciata | reverse complement strand
CCGGTGTCGCGTCAAGACGCATGAATTATTTTGGAAAAAAATTTGAAGTCTAGTGTAAGATAGTTTAGGGCGAAGCGGAGCGCAATAAAGCTCTCTCTCGCTCTTGGCGACCTCCGCCCCGCTTTCGCCGCCCTAGATAAGTTAGGCTTAAGAATATTTTTATAACGAAAAGGAAGACAAGTGGAGAAATAACATTGAAATCGAACGCACGCCAGTTACCCTCGTCTCGTTTAAAAATATACCGAAATTTGCAGCCACCAAACTCGGTTTTTCGTAGTAAAAATAAATTTAGAAAAAATATTCTAAAATTTCAAATACTAATATGATTTCAAATAGATTTGGCAATACGGTGGATTGCCTTATTTTATACGATAAAGGGATTTTTTAACTTCTTGTATATTCAAGATTGTGGAGGCCAAAAATGTTCGTACATTGTGGTGGCGAAAGGCATTGCAAAATTTTGATATATACTTGTAACAGTGTTTTATCACAGAAGTCAGATATAAAAATCTAATATACCCCTTATTTGGAGCAAAAGTTTCTAGACATCGTAGGACCGGTACAGCTTTTGTCATATTTCCTTTTAGAAGATATTGTTATAAGTTTAGAAGTTATTCATTTATAAAAGCCCATTTCAGTTTGATAAATGAATGAATAACCAAAGGTCATTCTGTGCAAATCAGCCAAAACCATAACTTTGAAATGTATCTAATAAAATCACCATGTACGACTATAATTTGTATGCTATTGGCCGTTACATTAAGCCAGTCACTCGTTTTGTAACTAAACATGAACCATATTCACTTGAGCTGGTTTTGCTTGGGCTATTTTTAATACACGTACTGAAAAGTTATCGAGTATAATAGATTTTTTTAGTCAAAGTGGATGTGTGTAACGCACAGAAGAAAACCTTTTCGACCCTTAATCCCCAAACTATAATAATTCTTGTTCAGCAGCAATCGCCGAGTCTATGTCTGGCTCTCTCTCCATCCGTTTTTGATGAGCGCTAAGTTCTCAGAGACTTTTTATGAGTTATAGCAACCAAATATTTTGTTCAGACGCATGTGATATCACAGTACGAAAATCTTTGGCATCCAAATAGTTAAGGAAACGGATAACGCATTATTTTAGAGCATGATAATATCTTACAGATTGCCGAATTCGAAATGAATTTTCAGCTGCTACTCAATCTCCTTCCAGCGTTGCAGTCCGGTCAACTCATTCTTTATCTTTCACACACTCTTAGCTGTCTAGCGGAGGTAATGTATATTATAACCTACATGTAGATAAAGATGACAGATGAAGAAAGCAAGGCTAAACAGATAAAATATTTGGAAATTCTACATAAATCACAAGGTCAAATATGTTTATACTGACTGAGTACGTGTAAAAAGAGTCGAGTCCCACCGCGACTCTCAACATTCCTTGTCGTTTGTATTTTATTTTACGTGTTAAATTCCATTTTGTTGAGTTTTGAGTGCTTCGAGTGGATATTGTAGAAAAAAAATTGTAGCTAAATTATTTCCAAATTGGATTTAAAAAAGAGTATAACGCGTAAATTATCCAAATTTGTACTCAGTGTCCGAAACACCGTGTTTTTCCATAAATTGAATTTCATAATTAAGTACGAAGTAGAGTTCGAGGTCGAATACTATGATTTACACTCTGGAAGTTAAAATTAAGAGTTTTGGAAAGCTTTTGGGATTCTTATCATGGAATGTAAAAGTAATTTCATCGAGATAATCGTAATCAGTGCCTTTCAATGCTCGCTTTGCTCGCTCAAATGAAGATAAGATAACTCGAAATAGATAAAATACACATTTTTTACTGAGCCGGTTAGTCATGTACTTTTCATTCGTCTACAAAGAGTTATTGCATATTTAGTTTTCTGTTTTCAGCCAATCAAAAAATTGTTTAAAAAATGAAATTAAAAACAAATTATATTACAATTTTTACATTTATTGTGTTTTTAACAAACTTCACTACTCAGGCAGATACTGGTAACAACACAACAATAACACAGGTATAAAGTAATTATAAAATATTTTTGTAATTTTACCCAGCGCCTTAGTATACAATAGTTAAACAGTTAAACCGGAAACTTTATTGTCTTTTTGTTTTGTTTAATTTTAAAAGCGAAAGTTGCGAGTAGAAGTAAGAAAAAAGAAATCTTTTTTGAGTGCGCATATCTAGCCCACCTATTAATCGTTAATACCATATGGGGGTGCATCATTATTTACAACATTATGTTTTAAAATATATTTTACATTTTTTAAAGTCAGTACGAATGTTAGTCTAATATTACAATTTAATAATAATAAACCAAATTCGGTATAAATGATTTTGCAGAAGCGGAACGGATTTGTTAACTCAAAGTACTTAAGTCCAACGATATTTTAACTTAAAACGTTAACGTAGAGGGTATTGGTGTACAATAAAAACTGAAACGTAACCGACCGAGCAGTGGACGAACATACAGTGGAGCTCTAGTACCATCCCTTTCTGGTAGCCGAGTTAGGCTGTTTCCCGCTAAGTGTCCCTGGGAAAGAGATAAATTATTTTTTCTTTCCGATAATCGCGCGGTGAATTTATTTTCCCTTCCCTTTAATCTATGATCTTATTTAATTCATGTATGTAACCGCCAAAAAGCGTGAGGCTTGCAAGTCTTCAGATGGCTTTATCGATTCGTTCTCTCTCTTACCGAAATATAAATTTCGACCAATATGCATATAAATCTGCTTACCACATTGATTAATCCAAAGTTTAAATAAATTTAAATTCATTTCAGAATATTGCACTTTTCCTAAAAAAGTGATCCTTGTACAAAATGCACTTGCGATTTAGCGAACAACTTAATCGATTGCACGAGAAACTTGAGCAATTCGCTCTCTATGAAAGAATGGGATGTCATAATGGACGGAGACCTTGTTCTTGAAACTATCAAGCTTTTTGAGCACAACAATTTAAGCAAAATCCCAATTTTACAAACATGTGCTGTAAAAATTTGTATTTAGGCAATAACCAGATAGATTCAATAGCTATCGGCGCCTTTCAAAATGTATATAACTTGACAAGCCTAGATTTATCGCATAACAAATTAACTTCCAAAAAGTTTTGCTACCAGATGTTTTTAGAGGACCCTATACCGTAACCGACTATAAGGCGTTAAATAATTTGAAATCGCTAAATTTGGGACACAAAATGACCTGCATTATTTAGACGCAGATTTATTTGAGCATGTTCCAAACCTAGAAGAGCTTATTTTATGCTCAAATAATTTTCAAGTAATGGAAGGGCTTTCAGAAGTGGCAATTTCAGGCTTGTCATCATTGAAGGTATGTAAAGAACATTTACAAAATTTTATATATATTTTGATTTATTTATTAAATTATTATTAATGAGAGTCTAAGTATTAAGCTTAATTTAACAAGATTATGTGTGGGCACTGGTCTCGAAGGCTTTCGGGTAAACCTTTGCACCATATGTCCAAATTGGTTTGAAAAATTCATTATAGAAAATTACTTTATATTCCAGCTTTAGTGGTGAACGGCTTTTTATGCAGATTACTAGCTTTAAGTTTTGCTCGCTTACATGTATGCGTAAGTTTGCTTGCCATTTTTCCAAGGCCACGAAATGAGATCATAAATGCGTCTTGCTCTTCTTAGGCATTTGGAGAAACTTAGGATGTCATTATCATCAGCAAATGTCGACGTGGTTGTCAGTAGATCTGCTGTGTAGATGATATCCAGTGTCGGTCCAAGCACACTGCCCTGGGGTACACTGTAACGTGCAACGAGACAGTATTCTATTATTCGGGCTTTACGATTCGAGAGAGTTGGGCATGCTAATAATTATCCGGCTCGAGCTCGTCAGCTTTGGGAGTGGAGTTTTTATACCCGTACTCGAAGAGTAAAAGGGTATATTGTATTTGTTGATAAAAGTGGATGTGTGTAACATAGAGAAGGAGTAATTTCACACCCTATAAAGTATATATATTCTTGATCAGCATCAACAGCCGAGTCGATATACCCTTGTCTGTCCGTCTGTCTGTCTGTCTGTCTGTCTGTCTGTCCGTCCGTCTTGTTTGTCGCCCATTTCTCGGCGGAGGCTATAAAAGATGGAGCAACCAAATTTTTTTTCCATACTGATGTTATCTCACTCCTAAAAAAATATTTCAAAATTTCGCCCCGCCCACTTCCGCCCCTACAAAGAGCGCACATCTGTGGCGTTCTACAATTTTGAAGAAAGCAGAAAACTAAAAATGCAGAATCATAAAGAAAGACCATATCTATCAGGTTCCCAAATCTGAATCGGATCGTATCATTAATATGGCCACAATAGAGAAAAACATACGAAAAAACTTCGCTCCCTCTCTTTCGCACTCACACAAAAACGAGTTGATTTGGTTTTTCGTACAAATGAACGCCTGGATCTCAGAGACTATAAGAGCTAAAGCAACCAAACTTTCTGTCCACACTCCTGTGATACAAAACCTGAACAAGTGTATTTCAAAATTTCGTCCCGCCCCCTTCCGCCCCCACAAAAGACGAAAATCCACAATTTTGAAGATGGAAACGAGAAAGAACGTACGGAGTCGCTGTTGCCGCGACTCTACTTTTTATACCCGTACTCAGTCAGCACACATGTGATTTATGTGGAATTTTCAAATTTTTTATAAGTTTTACATCTTACATTTGTTTGCTACATCAGTCATCTACATCTACTTCATCTACATCACTTCTCACAACACACGTACACTGCACGAGGCAACATGTTTGAGCGTGAGTGTGCGTGTGAGAAACTGCAGCAACAATCAACCCCAATAATTGACTTACTCTGCAAGAGGAGGGGGGATTAAGGCTGAAAATTCATTTGATCATTGTGGCTACAATAATGATCCGATCTGAACCAAATTCGGGAATCTGGTAGATATGTTCATTCTCTACAAAACTGCATTTTTTTTCTATCTTCAAAATTGTGGATTTTCGTCTTTTGGTGGGGCGGAAGGGGCGGGGCGAAATTTTTGAAATACACTTGTTCAGGTTTGGTATCACAGGAGTCTTGGCCAAAAGTTTGGTTGCTCTAGCTCTTATAGTCTCTGAGATCCAGGCGTTCATTTTACGAAAACCAAATCGACTCGATTTTGTGTGAGTGCGAAAGAGAGGGAGCGAAGTTTTTGCGTATGTTTTTGTCTATTGTGGCTATATTAATGATCCGATCCGATTCAGATTTGGTCCCCTGATAGATATGGGCTGTCTCTATGATTCTGCATTTTCGTTTTCTGTTATCTTCAAAATTGTGGACGCCACAGATGCGCCCTTTGTGGGGGCGGCAAGTGGGCGGGGCGAAATTTTAAACATTTTTCTAGGAGTGAGATATCACATCAGCTTGAAAAGATTTGGTCCCTCTAGCTCTTATAGCCTCCGAGCAATGGGCGACAAACAAGACGGACAGACGGACGAACAGCAATTAGCACAAATACAATATACCCTTTTACTCTTTGAGTACGGGTATAAAAAGAAAAATGAAGTATCGTAGAAAATGACCATATCTACCAGATTCCCGAATTTGGTTCAGATCGGAACTGTAGCCACAATCACCAAATGAATTTTTAGCAGCGATTTTCCCCTTGCCCCGCCCCCTTGTGACGACAGTCATTTATGCTGATGATATTCGCTACTGATTCTCTCACACTCACACTCTCACGCTCTCACGCTCTGCCTCGTGTAGTGTCCGTGTGTTGTTGTGAGAGAAGTGATGTAGATGTAGATGACAGATGTAGCAAAAAATGTCAAATGTAAAACTGATAAAACTTTTAAAATTCTACATAAATCACATGTGTACTGACTGAGTACGGGTATAAAAAGTAGAGTCGCGTACAAAGCGACTCCGTACGTTCATTCTCGTTCTCTCTCAAATCAGTCCGGTCTCGTTACTCAACCAATAATAATATTTCCAGACTTTAGCATGAAAAGAAGAAAAAGAAAATGGCAAGAGAAGAAGAAGGAGATAGGGAATAGGACGGGAAATGGTAGAGCAAGAAAAAAAGAATGACTGTAAAAGTTATGTAAAACCCAATCATAACGAAGATGCATCGGTAAACTATGTCCACGGATGTTATGTGAAGTCTAACCCGCCTACATTAGGCCATCATCTCAAAAGCGCGCAGCTTCTGATGACCCCTGTTTACCTCCTTCAAAACCTTTGAGGCTAACATTGAGTTCATTGTTTTTTTGTACCCTTACTCGAAGAGTATAAGTGTATATTGTATTTGTGGTAAACGTAGATATGTGTAACGTAGAAGGCATAATTTCCGACCCCATAAAGTATATATATTCTTGATCAGCATCAATAGCCGAGTCGGGATAGCCACATCCACCCGTCCGTCTGTCTGTCCGTCTTGTTTGTCATTGCTCGGAGGCTATACGAGCTAGAGCAGCCAAACTTTTCTCCAAACTCCTGTGATACCACTTTAGTACAAGTGTATTGTAAAATTTTGCCACGACCCTTCCGCCCCCACAAAATATGAAAGTCCACAATTTTGAAGATAGGAAAAAACGAAAACTGCAGTATCGTAGAGAATGACCATGTCTACCAGATTCCCGAATCCTGTTCAGATCGGATCATCATTATAGCCACAAAGATGAAATTTTCAGCAGCGAGCCCTCACACCCTCCGCAACAAAATATACATTTTTTTAGATTGATACATAGTCACTCACATAGTATGCCTCGTGAAGTGTACGTGTGTTGTTGTGAGAACTGATGTAGATTACAGATGCAGCAAAAAAATGTAAAATGTAAAAACTGATCAAACATTTGAAAATTCCACATAAATCATACTGTCTGAGTACGGGTATAAATTAGTGTCGCGTAACGGCGACACCACACGGTCTTTCTCGTTTTATCTGGAATTTCAAATTATTACCAATCCTGGCATGAATATAAATGAATGTTCAGGGTTATTTGTGATACTATAGGAATAATAAAAATTGTAATGATAGGCAGTGAAAAGATTTTATAATTAGGGTAATACTTGTATACGTTTGACTCTCGTCTTTACATAATTAGGAAGAGATTCAGAGGTCGATGCGATGCGAAGCACTTAGACTTTAGGCCACAACAGGCTAGGGTTCTGATTCAAGGTAAAGATTAGAGGTGCATGATGCAAGTCAAGTTCAACATAGTCCGAACTCTACTTGTTCAAATTTTTCGACGTCTTCTGAAAACAAGCTAAAAGGGATCTGTAGAATAGGGTTCTAACTGCTTGCTGCATCTTAAAATTCTTATCTTTTACGCTCTTTCGCCTCTCAAATTTCAAAATCAAATGTAGAAATTCCTCTTCGGAAATTTCCGAAGAACTAGCCTAATATTAATCGGGTATGAATATTTGACTATGCATATAACATTTTTTTAACGAATTAATACAAAGAGAATTTAAAGTATCGATGATATTTAACAGTATTTATGTGCGAGAATACGAACTAAGAAAATAAGAAATACTTGAAGGTAGAAAAATTTTTCGCGCGGAACGTTCCGCATCTGCGTAGACGCTAGTCGGTCCTATTATGGTCGGTGAACCTATTATGGCAGCAGGTGGCTCTAGGTGCCATGAGTTACGGACTTGGTACTCCTGTTTGTCCTTTCCGCGCTCTTGGCGCGCGCTGCTGGTTGAACGTGTGTCGCTTCCCCACGCTAAAAGAATGAATACAATTTCCTCAGGCGCGGTCATTTTGTGAGACTTGGCACGCCACTCTACTTAGCCGAGCAGGCTCTGTAAGTATGGAAGCTGCAGGAGATCGACTTGTAACGAACCTCGGGTCCGTTACATTCATATACATATTCATATTTATAGCACTAAGCTACTTTGTCATATTGAATCTTTACAAAACACAATACCACGTACCATATGTTGTAATTACCAAACCAAAACCATGAACACCAAACACCCGACACTGCCTGTACGCCGATCGATCTTTTGCGGAAGCAACACACACGCCCCAATTTCCGCAGAGTTACACAACTCCACGATTCCCACCAAATTACCCGACTCCACAACCGAGTCAATGACCAAAACTGCACAACTCAACTCGATACCACTTCCGTAACACAAACTGCGGACTCAGCCATCGAGATCGCCCTTAAATAGCCCGAGCCCTCGATCAATCCGGGCAGTCCATCGCCGATCATAAACCAAAACGGCAGTCCATCGCCTATCCTAAAACACGGCAGTCCATCGCCTATCCTTAACTAAAACGGCAGTCCATCAGCCGAGCACCAAACGGCAGTCCATCCGCCGTGGCTACTAGAACAAGTCCAGAACAAGAACCACACAACACAAAAGACAATTAAATAAATACAATAAAAGCATTAAAGAAAACCCATCAAGACAAACTCAACGAAGTGTCATAATTTCTTCGCCGAACGCGAACACAACTCAGGTGACCCAGAAACACATTGCCGTGCACACCAAAACTCAGGTGTCAGCGTTTTCCCCTTTTCATCGCCCAGAGCGATTACCAAACTACCTACACGGTAGTCAGACTCGACGCCCGCTCCACTTTCGGTCTCACGGCCAAGCCCTGCCCTAAAAGTTCCCGCGAACTACAAATTCCTTGTAGGAAGAATCCTGGACAGACTGAGCCTACCTCAGCCTGAGATAGGTCCTCACAAGTGGCGCCCGAGCAGGGACTTACGGCAACTTTAAGGAGATTTCAAAGACAACCTTCTGGCAACTTTAAGGAAACTTAAAGAGAAACCTTAACACGGGGCTACGTGGGTAAAGACCCACGGCCAAAGAGAAAGAATAGTAGAGTCGCGAAATAAGTGCCACCGGGAAAGTAAAACGCAGTGACCAAGTGCTAAAACAGTGAAAAGTGCCCAAAACAACACCAAGGAAAACTCAGTCCAATCACCATGGAAGCCTACGAAGACGACGCGAGCATTGATTTTCCACACCAGCGAGCAAATCGCCAATCCAGGCGTCAGCATCGGCTGGATCTACAAAGCGCCGCCGAGACGAGCTGGAGGCCTTCGCCAAGGAATTCGAATTTGACACCGAAGGAACTGTTGAAGAGTTGCGCAAGAACTTTGCCATGCTAGTCGCCAGACCACTCCTGCCGGGTGCCTGGACTCGCTTTAGCAGAACTCGAGAGACAATACGCAAAACCAGCAGGACGCTCCAAGTCCCCGCTGCCCACTACTCCAGGACCATCAGGCACCGGAAGATGGGACCCCAAAGCCAGCTTGCATGTCCCCGCAGCCCCAGAGCCCATGCCCCGACCACCAGTGGTCACAGCCGCCGATCTTCCAAGGCCGCCCGCTACGGAAACCTCCCCGCTCGCCCACACAGAGAACCGTGCCAGCAATAGACGCACCCATAAGCGGGCCAGACTATAACCACGTCGCACGCACGGCAGAACGCATCCGCGGATGGGGCATCCAGTTCAACGGAGAAGCTGACCCACTATCGTTTCTGGAACTACTCGAGGAACGCGCACGTGCCTACGGAGTGGACAACAACCAGCTGCCTCGGAGCATGGCCGAACTACTCACCGACCGAGCCAGTCGCTGGCACCGCACCAGTCAACTACAGGGCAGTTCCTGGGCACATTTCCGCCAGGAGTTTCTGACATATTTTCTGCCGCCAAGGTATTTCGAACAATTGGACGACCAGATCCGAGGCCGCAAGCAAGCGGTGGAGAACCATTCAAAGACTATCTCATCGAGATACGGCTCCTCATGCACCATGCCGAGTACGACCCAGACACGGAGCTTTACCGATCTACGACAACGCCCTGCCAGGACTCCAGCTATACGTGCGACGAGACGAATGGAAAACTTGTCACAGCTAACCCGATTAGCGGCAGAGTACGAGCTTATTCACGAGAGGAAACGCGCAACGGCCCCCGCACCCATGCGTAGCCCACCAAGGGACACCAGGCCAGCAAGGCACCCAGACCGCAGAGAAGGTGAGTCCTACCGTACACCCTTTCGAGACCCCAGTGGGATTCAGCAGCCCCACCGCGCAGACAGTCATCGAATCAAAATAGTACAACGAACCAAGACGTCGCCCATCGAATGATCACCACTCCCATTGCCAACCCACGCGCAGCCTGTCGCCGATGTGGACAAGCTGGACACGCCGCCTATGACTGCACCAACGCTTCATCCTATTCTGCTGGGAATGTGGAAAAAGCGCGGCACTCGACCGTCGACTGCTGCCGCCGGGCCACGTCGGGAAACGACACGCGTCCTCGACTGACACGGGATCAGCCGAGAACGACGCCTCCCCAGACCCGCAACTAAGCAACCCACTACACGTGAACGACGGCCGAATAGTGGCGATAGTGACAATAGGAGGACAAACAACGGAGGCCACCATCGACACCGGGGCATCCCGAAGTTTCGTCAGCGACAACCTGGCCCGACAACTAGACAATAACTCCAACCTGCAAGATGCATGCGTCCGCATACGCCTGGCTGACGGCTCAGTCGGAGAGATCACACAAGTTCTACTGGCGCCCATCAAGCTGGATCAACGAGAGGTTCAAATCCCACTCCTGGTCCTGCCAAACATGCTGGAGCAAGTTATAGTCGGCATGGACTTCCTATGTGCTATCGAAACGACGATCCAATGCGGCACCACGCTGCTAAAGCTACAAGATCGCCACCTCACGCCAACGCCACCGTCAGTTCAATCCAACCACGTACAAGTCACCGAACCCAGCACCAAGAAATCTAGGTCAACAGCGAACACATTTCCCCGACCTACCACAAAGAATACGGCACCCAATACAGCAACGAAGAATACGACCCCGAAACCAACCACAGCGAACACACGCCCCCGACCTACCGCAAAGAAGACGGCACCCAATAATGCAACGAAGAATACGACACCGAAACCAACCACAGCGCAAAAGCGAACAACCGGCCCACAACGGAAAACACGAATCCGAAGCAAGCACCGGTAAACTGCAACCAAGCAAACGGGAAAATGAATCCCACGGCCACTACGGAGCACCCGCGTCCTAAGCCAACCACAGGGATCACACATCCCAAACACACCACGAGGATCTCACACATGAGACAAGAATCAACACACGTGAACCAGGCGCTCGACACAGGAAGCCCAGGATCAAAAACAAACTACGGGACACACGCACCCCGAACCCACCACAAGGATCTCACACACGAGACAAACCACCAGGAACATGAACCCGCTCGACACAGGAAGCCCAGGTCCAAGTTCAGCCACAGCGCACCCATGCACCATGCCCTCAACGGAGAAGGTGAACCCACGGACACCCTCAGAGACGACAACCAGCCTCGAACAACGACAACGACAACGGCAGCAACAGTGCAACAACCAAACCACGAGGGAAACAGCCACGCAAACCCCTTGCTGGTCGGGTACAGCCATCGAACTAAGATCCACGGAACCGGAATCTAGCCCGATGACCCCCGAAACACCGACCGCAGCCCTGTCGCACCCACGGCCGACGCCACCCCGATCTTCGCCAACCCACTGGAGTACCTTCCGCGTACTGACGTGCCCACTAGCGCCATGCACCACGCCATGCCTAACACCACGTCCGAAATCTTCGTCGCCCAACCAAGTCGTTTCTGCGAAAACAGAGTCGCCACTGAGACCCGCCTGGCCACACATCGATCTGGAGACATTACAACCCAGGTATACCGCCAGACTCACGAAGCTACGCCACCCACGGTCAACGCTAACCCGATCGTCGCCCACATAAGCGACTACCCAGGTAGGATCGAACCCCCAGCGCGTTCGACACAACCATCCTCCCAGAAGACCCGCCAGCCAAAGGACCCCGAAACCCCCGATCTCACCGAACCCGATCCAGAACTGATCTCCGATCCTTGGCCACCGGACATAGCGCCACAGATCCAAGAATTTCTGGACACAGAACTTCCAAAGTTCAATGATCTCCACGGGACCTCCAACATAGCCGAGCACACCATCGTCATGAGGGATAATCGACCCATCAAACAGAGGTATTACCCAAAGAACCCAGCCATGATGCGGATTATCGACGAGCAAGTCGACCAACTAATCCAAGAAGGTCTCATCGAACCCTCACGAAGCCCACACAGCGCCCCCATCGTACTCGTACGTAAAAAGAACGGCAAATGGCGCATGTGCGTGGACTACCGACAACTCAACGCTCACTCTATTCCTGACGCATACCCACTGCCCCGAATCAACTACATCTTGGAGCGCCTACAGAACGCACGCTTCATAACCACCTGGATCTGAAGAACGGATACGGGCAAATACCCATGGCCAACGGAAGTCGAGAAGCCACCGCCTTCACGGTCCCCGGCAGAGGTCTCTATCAATGGAAAGTGATGCCCTTCGGATTACATTCTGCACCAGCAACATTCCAACGGGCCTTGGATACTGTGATCGGTGCCGACATGGAACCCCTACGCATTCGCATATTTAGACGACATTGTCGTAGTCGGACGAGCCTTCGAGGACCACTTACACAACCTGGAGATCCTATCTCGTCTTCGAAAAGCGAACCTGCGGATAAACGCGGAAAAGTGCACATTTTTCCAAAGCCGGATCAAATATCTTGGTAACGTCATCAGCGAAGAAGGTATCCACACGGACCCCGACAAGATTGCTGTCGTCAAAGAACTCAAGCCACCCACGAACCTAAAGGAACAACGTCAGTGCATCGGAATAGCATCCTGGTACCGAAGATTCGTGCCAAACTTTGCTACAGTATTCCAACCAATGTCCCAGCTACTCAAGAAAGGACAAACATGGACATAGACCGCAGACCAACAAGCGGCCTTCGACCAACTAAAGGAACTACTCACGACCGCTCCTGTACTTGCTTGCCCCGATTTCAACGTCAAGTTCTCACTACAAACCGATGCGAGCAACCTCGGCATAGGCGCCGTACTCACGCAAGAGATCGAAGGAAAGGAACGCGTCATCGCCTATGTCAGCCGACGCTTGAACCAGGCTGAAGGAAACTACTCCGCTACAGACAAGGAATGCCTCGCCGTCATTTGGGCAATCCGAAAACTACGCTGCTACCTGGAGGGATACCGGTTCGACGTTATAACCGACCATCTCGCGCTGAAATGGCTAAATACGCTAGAAAGCCCCTACGGAAGAATAGCGAGATGGGCACTCGAACTCCAACAGTATCAGTACTACGTCCACTACAGAGCAGGGAAACAAAACGTGGTTGCCGATGCCCTGTCCCGACAACCCTTGGAGACGCTAGCAAGAATCAAAGATGACGCAACATCTTGCCCCTGGCTCACAATTGCAATTCAGCAAACCAATAGAAACGCCGAAACACGTCGGAAGGATCCCGCGGGCCCTACGCCCGCAACGCAAAGATAACGACAGTGGCCCCTTGTAACTCCACCCGGAAGAAAGGGCGTAACGAACCTCGGGTCCGTTACATTCATATACATATTCATATTCATAGCACTAAGCTACTTTGTCATATTGAATCTTTACAAAACACAATACCACGTACCATATGTTGTAATTACCAAACCAAAACCATGAACACCAAACACCCGACACTGCCCTGTACGCCGATCGATCTTTGCGGAAGCAACACACACGCCCCAATTTCCGCAGAGTTACACAACTCCACGATTCCCACCAAATTACCCGACTCCACAACCAAGTCAATGACCAAAACTACACAACTCAACTCGATACCAAGCATTAAAGAAAACCCATCAAGACAAACTCAACGAAGTGTCATAATTTCTTCGCCGAGCGCGAACACAACTCAGGTGACCCAGAAACACATTGCCGCGCACGCAAAACTCAGGTGTCCAGCGTTTTCCCCTTTTTATCGCCCAGAGCGATTGCCAAACTACCTACACGGTGAGTCAGACTCGACGCCCGCTCCACTTTCGGTCTCACGGCCAAGCCCTGCCCTAAAAGTTCCCGCGAACTACAAATTCCTTGTAGGGAAGAATCCTGGACGAGACTGAGCCTACCTCAGCCTGAGATAGGTTTCTCACGTTCTATTAAAATCGTATCGCAGATTGCGAGACTTTGGTCGAGCTCACCCGAAATGTAATGAGGGAACAGAAGATAGTCTTTTTCCGCACTGTATTCCTTTGCTTGTCATTTAAATTTTTTCGGGATTACTAATATACTTTTATTTAAAAATTTGTTTCCGCACTGTTCGTGGCAAGGTTTCGCAACGGAAAAGGAGAAGCCTAGCTTATCAGGCTGAAACCGTGAATTAGGCCTTATCTAATTTAATCGGTTCTGCGCCGGTCAATTGTCCTATCAGATTTTTACCCGGGTCGCTTCAGGCCCGCTACAACACCAGCTTCAATCGGATGATATTCAGAGAGTACATTTTTGCATCGTACTGCGATATTTCTATGCTGTTGGTATGACTCCAAACGCGGTCGAAGGCTTGGGTGACATTCAGAAAAACTGCGGAGCTATAATCTCGACTGTTAAATAACTTTCGCATCTCAGAGGCTATCCGATTTAGTTGTTCAATATTTCCATGTTTTCCGAGTTATCCAAAATGATCGAGATAGCACTGTTGATGTGTAGGTGTTGCTTGATATGAGTTTAGCGGCTTTTAAAATATCTTTGAAAGGTGTTCTTGACAAAATCAAACTTTTTTTCCTCAACGATTCAAACAATGAACCAACCAAAACTACTAGGGGCTTGAGATACATTTTTAACTTTTTAATGCATAGTACTCAGATCGAAAAAACAGCTCGCGAACAGAATCAGGTTTGCTATTCGTATGAAACCGATAAGAAATTTTTTCGTGCAAAAACTGTTTTCTGCGGTCTGTACGGAGGGCAGTACTCAGTTCAAGGAAAAAAGTCAATAGTAAGTTGGTAAGTTTCTAGCCCCTCGAGAAAAAAAAACTATGTTCCAACTTTTGCTAGCAAAAGAACGTAAACATTGCAATAGAAAGTAATACAAATGGAGCGCAAGAAGTAACGAGAAAGAACGTACGGAGTCGCTTCGAACGCGACTCTACTTTTATACCCGTACTCAGTCAGTACACATGTGATTTGTGTGGAATTTTAAAATGTTTTATCATTTTTTTTTTTACATTTTACATTTTTTTTTGCTACATCTGTCATCGACATCTACATCTACATCATCTACATCAGTTCTCACAACAACACACGTACACTGCACGAGGCAGCATGTTTGAGCGTGAGTGTGCGTGTGAGAGAAAAATGCAGCAACAATCAACCCCAATAATTGACTTACTCTGCAAGAGGATGGGGGATTGCTGCTGAAAATTCATTTGATCATTGTGGCTATAATAATGATCCGATCTGGACCAAATTCGGGAATCTGGTAGATATGGTCATTCTCTACAATACTGCAATACTTCCTCTTTTGTGGGGGCGGAAGGGGGCGGGGCGAAATTTTGAAATACACTTGTTCAGGTTTGGTATCACAGGAGTCTTGGCAAAAAGTTTGTTTGCTCTAGCTCTTATAGTCTCTGAGATCCAGGCGTTCAATTTTACGAAAAACCAAATCGACTCGATTTTTGTGAGTGCGAAAGAGAGGGAGCGAAGTTTTTGCGTATATTTGCCTCTATTGTGGCTATATTAATGATCCGATCCGATTCAGATTTGGGCCCCTGATAGATATGGACTGTCTCTATGATTCTGCATTTTTCGTTTTCTGCTATCTTTAAAATTGTGGACGCCACAGATGTGCGCCCTTTGTGGGGGGCGCAAATATTGGGCGGGGCGAAATTTTGAAACACTTTTCTAGGAACTGAGATATCACATCAGTCTGGAAAAAAATTTGATTGGTCTAGCTCTAATAGCCTTCGTGCAATGATGAAAAACAAGACGGACGGACAGACGGACGGACAGACATGCCTATATCGACTCGGCTATTGATGCTGATCAAGAATATATATACTTTATGGGGTCGGAAACGCCTCCTTCTGCGTGTTACACAAATCCACCTTTAACACAAATACAATATACCCTTTTACTCTTCGAGTACGGGTATAAAAACCAAACAAGCGGCTAGAGGAGTACGAATCATTTTGATGAAAATGCCACAAAAGTTGCTTGGCAGTTTGTGGACAATGAGATGAATAGAAATGAATTTTACAATGAATTATATGTTTAAAGCTTAGTACTCAGATCGAAAAAGGTAGAGTCTGGAAGAGTTGAAGTGCTGGGGATTGCATTCCTAATGCAACGACGTGCTCGGCCAGTCTTCGGGAGCTATGTGTAATATGGAGTTCGCTCTCCATTTAGCACATTCTAGTCAGGAATTTGCAGAGTTTCTTACAACAATCCTTTTTCTAGCTTATAGGGTGAGAAAGCATTCATGTCTTCCTCATTTCCAAAGGCGCCAACATCTGAGCAGTGTAATCGTACGGAGTGCCGTGCACCACCGCTAGAAAAATATATATAATTTGTTCGCTAGCAAACAGTTTTTCGATTTGAGTACTATGCTTAACTCTGAAAAAATCATTAAAATAAGTACAAGCTTTAAAAAATTAATTAAAAGAGTTCTGCCGTAGAGGAAACTAAATTTTAAATAGTTCTAAGCCCCAAATCTTTCAGAAAAAGTTGGCTTGGTTCCTTGAGAAACAATCGTGTCGGGTAGTGTGAGTGGAGGGTTATAGGTCTATATGATGATGGTTTGGACTTGTCTTTTTCCTGTTTTATGGATCGTTGTTATGCCAATATTATAATATTCTCCATTGTTCAGGATAATAGCCCTATTTTATCACACTGTTGAATAATATAGTGAGAAAATATACTGCACAGCTCGGCAATGACTCTTGAAACTGATTGCAATATTATAGGCGTGGTAACTTCAAATTGTTGGTCGGAGCACAAAGGTATTTTTTCCCACTCTCCTTTTTATACCCGTACTCGAAGAGTAAAAGGGTATATTGTATTTGTGGTAAAAGTGGTTGAGTGTAACATAGAGAAGGAATAATTTCCGACCCTATAAAGTATATATATTTTTGATCAGCATCAATAGCCGAGTCGATATAGCCATGTCTGTCTGTCCGTCTGTTTGTCCGTCTTGTTTGTCGCTCATTGCTCGAAGGCTATCAGAGCTAGAGCAACCAAATTTTTTATCCATTCTGATGTGATATCTCACTCCTAGAAAAGTGTTTCAAAATTTCGCCCACTTCCGCCCCCAAAAAGGGCGCACATCTGAGGCGTCCACAATTTTAAAAATAACAGAAAACTAAAAATGCAAAATCATAGAAAAAAATCATATCTATCAGAAGCTCAAATCTGAATCGGATCGGATAATTATTATAGCCACAATAGAGAAAACCATTTCGAAAAACATGGTTCCCTTTCGCTCGCACCCACACAAAAACGAGTCGATTTGGTTTTTCGTACAAATGGTCGCCCTGATCTCAATTTGACTGTAAGAGCAAGAGCAACCAAACTTTTTGTCCAGACTCCTGTGATATCGATTCAGTGGAAGTTTATTTCAACATTTTGCCACGCCCACTCCCGCCCCCCCAAAAGACGAAAATCCACAATATGGAAGATAGAGAAAAACGAAAAATGCAGTATCGTAGGGAATGATGATATCTACCAGATTCCCGAATTTGCTTAAGATCGGATCATTATTCTAGCCACACTGATAAAATGAATTTTCAGCAGCGATTTCCCCCTGCCCCCTTGCAGCGTAAGTCATTGGGGATAATAGTCGCTACAGATTCTCTCTCTCGCTCACGTACTGCTCACGCATTCTGCATCGTGCAGTGTACGTGTGTTGTTGTGATAAGTGATGTAGATGTAAATGACAATGTAGCAAAAATAATGTAAAATGTAAAAACTGATAAAACAATTGAAAATTCCACATATATCACATGTGTACCGACTGAGTACGGGTATAAAAGTAGAGTCGCGTTCACATCGAATCCGTACGTTCTTTCTAGCTTATACTTACATATATGCATATTTTCAGGTGTCACTTCTACTTGAACATTAGTTGGGGAATTTTATTTCTATTTATTAATCATTCATTCTGGGTAATGATCCGATGTGATCTATAAAGTCCGCTTTGGGTATCTTCAAAATTCTGTATTGCCACAGATTTAAGTTATTTATTGGATTATATAGGGGACCCAGATAGAATAAAAAGTTGAATTTATTATAAGATTTAATTATATTTTCTGTGTTATGGTCGGCTTGGGAGAGAGCCGATAGTTGTGAGGGTTGGAGAAAGAACGGAGACGGCGGCCTCTATGGGGGATCCTGAGAAGCAGGATCTGGGATGTTTTAAACAGAGTTGCACGGGAATAGTGAAAAGAAAAAAAAATTGGACGAGAAGTTAAAGGGAAGACAGTTTCGGAAGAAAAGAAAAAAAAGTAGGGCCGCATGTGCACCTGTGAAAATTTGTGAGAATTCAAAAAGTTCAATAAAGAAGGAAGACCCCCGAAGGAGTACTGGAAGAAGATGCCGGCGGAACATCCATTCTGCGATCCCGAGCACCGTCAACGCAACACGCCGAGCTCCAAAAGCAGCACCGGCACTGGCCAGGCCGAGGACACGCTGCGGGAGGAACACACCGGAGGAGTGTTGGTCACTGGCGGTTACCCGCCAGCAGACAGGATCCGTAGGATCCCACCATCACACCTATCACGCTCATCAATACACATCTCACTCATTACATTAATCCAAACCCATTACATTCATCCACCCACATCACACCCACCACCCACCATCACCCTTCATACATCCAAACACATAACACCGATCCATAAATCCTCATATACATACACCATCATTCATCTCGCCCTCTTACTCGCATATATATACTTCACACTTAAGTCCTTTAGGAGCTCTTTATTCTTTATTCACATTTACCGGAAAAAAAGATCACACACGCTAAAACAACAAAATAAAAAAATAATATAAGAAAAACGAGAAAGAACGTACGGAGTCGCTGTGAACGCGACTCTACTTTTATACCCGTACTCAGTCAGTACACATGTGATATATGTGGAATTTTCAAATATTTTCTCAGTTTTTACGTTTTAAATTTGTTTGCTACATCTGTCATCTACATCTACATCATTTGTCACAACAACACACGAACACTGCACGAGGGGAAAATCTGTAGCGACAATCATCCCATAAAATGACTTTGTTGCGGGGGGAAGGGGGGCAAATCGCTGCTGAAAATTTATTTTATCATTTTTTCTATAATAATGATCCGACCTGAACCAAATTTGGCAATCTGGTAGATATGATCATTCTCTACGATACTGCATTTTTCTATCTTCAGAATTGTGGATTTTCATCTTTTGTGGGTGTGGAAGGGGCGTGGCGAAAATTTGAAATACACTTGTTCTGAAGTGGTACCACAGGAGTCTGGACAAAAGTTTGGTTGCTCTAGCTCTTCTAATCTCTGAGATCCAGGCGTTCATTTGTACGAAAAACCAAATCGACTCCTTTTTGTGTGAGTGCGAAACGATGTGAACGGAGAACCATTTCTCTCCCTCCGAAAGACACATCTCTCAACACCTTTTTACTTAATTAAACATCTCAAAAGTCCGCATATTACTAACAAGAGCTCTTTTTAGGATAAGCCAATATTTATGACTTTTACAATTTTCGGTGCTTACTTTGTAAAACTGTGAGGATGGGGCTGCCAAGTCGGGCGAAATAGTTTGTATAAAATTAATATTTTATTGAATGTTAGTAATTTTGTTGGGATCTTTAAAAAGGTTGCACGGGAATATAAAAGAAAAAAGGGACAGAAGAAAAGGGAATTTAAGAAAAAAAATAGGGGATGTGCCCTGGAAAAGTAGTTAAAAGTTAAAAAAGAAGGAAGACCCCGGGGTCTAAGGATCCGGGGAACAATTCGGATCCCCAACCGAAGCAACCGGAGTAAAGAACCGGACGGAGGAGGAACGTGGGGGAAAGAGGGGTTGCACCCGGGGAGAGCAAAAATGGGACCCCCAAACCAAGATCCCAAAACCCATTCATTTCCAAACCCAACTTCACCACACCCACCCAACCCACCCACCCCAACCCAAACACTCCCGAAAAACCCATTTCACCCTTACCGCCCCACCGCTAATTAACTTCACACTTAAGTCCTTTAACTCTTTATTCTTTATTCCAACCAAAAAATCAACCACCAAAACAACAAAAAAAAAATTATAAAAAAACAAAAAACACGGATCCTTAACCCTCTATTTTATACCCTATCATCGCCTTGATATATTAATTTTCAAATATTTTCCTTTTAGTTTTAAATTTTTTCACATTTCAAATCACACAGTAAACAACAAAAATAAGGAAAAAGGGAGAAGTTGGATCGGGAGGAATCTTAACAATCATCCCCATAAATGTTATAAGGGAACAAATTCTAAAATTTATTTTAATTTTTTTAATTGATCCACCTAACCAAATTTGGCAACAAAGACATTCCAGAATGTTTTTTATCCAGAATTGTGGATTTTCATCTTTTGTTTGGAAGGGGGGGCAAATTTTGAAATAATTTATAATTAAAGGATCGGACAAAATTTTTTCATCTTTTAATTTAATCCACGTTCATTTTCAAAACCAAATGTTTTTTTTTGGTGGGAGTGCGGGAATTTTTTGAAAACACTTCTAAAACACAATTAAACAAAAGTGTTTACTCAAACTCTTTTAGGATAAGCCTATTTTACACAATTTTCATCTTTTTTTAAAACTGTGAAGGGGCTCCTCCGAAAATTTTTAAAAAATTTTATTAATTTAAATTTTTGTTGAATTTTAAGATTTTTTAGTTAGTTTTATAATGTTTTACTTCGGGTATAAAATAACCGGTTAAAGGCTCCAGTTTTCCTTTTTTGTTAAATTTTTATGGGTGAAAAATATAAGTAGTAATGGAGGGTTAAACCGGGGTTCTAACAACGGGTATAAGTAAATCGCGTCAGGCCTACGTTTCTCTTTTGTTTTCCGTTCCCTTTCTTTATGGTTTCCGAAAACAACTATCAAAAAGCTACTTGAACGAGAGTTGGAAAAGGGTTCCAAAAACGGTACCCGATAAAAAATATTCCTCATTTAATAGAATACAAAATTTACTCTGGGGGAAACCTGTTATGGTGGGACGACCAATTTATCCTTATTAATTACTTATTGAGGAATGAATGGGAATTTTTAAAAATTTTTAATTTTAACAAAACCCCGATCCTTTGCCACCAATTTCTTTTATTAAAGGTGTTAAAAGGAACAATTTTTTTGTTTTATTTTGGGAAAAACTATTTATTTATTAACAGTTGAATTTTTATTATTTTAATAAATAAATGAACCCAAAATCGTCGAACGTTGTCGTTTGAAATTTGTTTTTGAATTTTTGGAAAACCAATTTTTGTTTTTTTATTAAAAAAAAACGGATTTTCCCAACTTGAAACCCCGATAACTCCCAGTAAAAAATGATTTTCAAATTTATCCCGAAACCAAAGCGTTTCCTTGCATTTTTTTCATTGGAAGCGGGAACAAATTGTGTTTGAAGTAAACAAAAGCGGAAATTTTAATCGGGAAACAACTTTTACCTGCATTTGAAAATGGTTCCTAATCAAATTGGCATTGCTTTTACCGAAAAAGGTCCTTGCAAACGCAGGGATTAAATTGCAATGTTTTAAATTACCAATTTAGTGAATTATTGGTAAATCCGGATCCAAATTCAAAAATTTCCGTTATAATTTCTAATCATCGGGATTTGTTTTAACGGAGAGTACCTGCCAAATTTTTGATTAATTTGGAAATTCAATCTGTACACTTATTCTTTGGGAAAATTGTGTTGATTCCCAAATTTTGATAATTACTAATTTTGGGAAAATTTTAATAAAGGAATTGGAAGTCCAAATCGGCAAAATGTTGGAATTTATTCCGGTGACAACTTTTCCTTTCCCGCAAAATTGTTGGGTTGGCTACGATATTTTGAATTAATCCAATTTATGGTTGGAAATTTTTTAGTTATTATAAAGGGAGCCTTGGAAGATTAATTCATTGCACTTCCAAAACTAACAAGTTGGAAATGTGCCAACAATTCATCAAGGAAAGTGATTATTTGGTTTTATTATTTTTTACTATCCCAAAAAGGTTGCTTCACAACAATTTTCCCATTCACTGGACCCGGTTCCAACCCGAATTTCCGCCACTTCGGATTGCTGGAACAATAAATAACAGTTATATTTCCGTTATGGCTTGGCTTATTCCATTGGCGGGGAATAAATTAGAATGCGGTCCAAATTTTTAAATCCCATCGAATGAATTACGAATTATAATGATTTTTTGGAACGGATAACGCTAAACGTTCGGTTGCTTTAACTCATTAAGGAATTGTGGAATGCCGACGGCATTTGAAACATTCCCTCAGTTAGTATCATACGATACGCATAGTAATTCATTGCGCTTAGATTTTTATTCGTTGATACGCCTGAAAATGCAAAATTAAATGAATTGTTAATGGAAACCAATAATAGCAATAATTATTGTGTGAATATTGTACCTGTAATTGATCGACCATCTTCAACGTGATGTCGTATCCGTCTTGCCCTTGACAATAAATGATTGGATATTGTAACGCATCGTACAAACGATGTGTCTCGTTTACCGATGCATGATATTGTTTTGCTGAAGACAATGTCTCGCGATTTAGTTTGATCGCCGCCTACAATAATTCTGCAGGTACAAATATCATTAACGGTGGGTGAATCTTCGCACATGTTCACCTGTTGTACAATCCGCTCTTATGACAAATTTGTGCGTATCCGATGGCATTCGTTCCAATGCGTTTTGAACATACAACTACAGCATTATTATGCGAAAAAATGCTTACTTTTCGTCGTCTCTTTAACTGTTGTATTCTGTATATTGCACCGCACATTCAGCTGATCCACCATCGACGAAATGAAATATATTTGTGAGAAATTGATGCGGTTCATCGGGTGTTGCACCATTGAACCATGCAAATGGATATATTTGTCCTTGTATCTTTAATTGCAAACAATCAATTGTTGAAGAATACGGTGTAACTTCTGATCGTGTGATGGTGTAGTGTGTGGTGTATATGTAATTGTTACGTGTTGCACCATTGTGTTGGTGTGTGGATTGGTTATGTGTGCTGTATCTTTACCCTGCAAGTCGGCATGAAGCCGCCTTCGAATGATATTAGCTCCAAAAGGAAGTCATGCGAAAGCAGCATTGTATTCAAGGATGTGTTTGAAGAAAATGGCTATTGAATCGATCACTTCCATCGAACAATGGTTTCAGTGGTGGCTGTGGTGGTGTGTAAGTAATGGATCCAGTTTGACTTTCCACTTGCGCAGCACAATCCAGCCGTTTCTCGTTTTGAACTTTAACGCATTGCAATATCGGCATATAGTCGTCATTGGTCCACATTCAAATTTTCATCATCACTCAGTTCGCAGTGGATCATATTCGAATGCCAAGCGATTGCTGATGCCACGATTCGTGTCCTTACGCGTTGTCCCAATCGGGAATTTCCTCTTCTTATATTTGGTCTTTCGCTCAAGTGCTGTAATACACTTGTTGCTGGCTTGCATGTTCAGGTGCGGCGGCCGATGTTCGCATCGTCGTCCTATAGGTATTTTTGACCGTGGACTCTGTCCACTTTAATCTCAAATGCACGATCCACATAATTTACACAGTTCAATTTACCACCTTAAATTCAAATGCCTGCTGTTCACAATACACGTGATTGATTTGATGGTTTCCAATTGAAATATGAGGAAACGAAAAACTTTTTTTATTCGTTTTCACAGTGAACACAATCCCGGTTTGTCACATGAAATTAACTGAGCTGAGAACAATGAGTAGCTGTCAAACAATGTATAAAGCACCGGCGCCTACTTAAAATATTGGTTTGGCGCTGTATGTAGTCTATAGTAGATAATACAAATGCATTTTCCGCTTTTTCAGAAATTTTCGTGAATTTTATTTGCTATAAACCTAACGGAGCCAGAGACCTTTCCAACGAATGCAAAACCGTGCAACCGGTTCGTGCGTTCTGGAGTTATTACGTCAATAAGAAAACCCGACACTGAGGGATATTAGATTATTTTTCCCACATCTATCATCTACATCACTTCTCACAACAACACGCCGTTTCAGCTCGTTCTCCGCCACATGCCGCATGCTCAACGAGGTAAGGCAGATTGTGTGAGCGTGAGAGACAGAAGAAAGAGTAGCGATTGCATCACGCTGAAAGGCAGGGGGTTGGCAACTGCTAATTAATTTCATCATTCTGGCTATAATAATGATACGAACCTAACCTCGATTCGATATAGCATTTTTTTGTTTTCTTGTATGTTCAAAATTATGGACGCAATAGATTTTAGTCCCTTTATGGAGCCGGAAAGGGGCGCGCCGAAAATCTGAAAATACACCATATACCAGTTTGATATCACAAAAGTCTGACAACAAAATTTTGTTGCCCCTACCCTTCGAGAAACTAGTCGACAAACAAGTCGGACAGACGGACGGAGGACAGATACTTTTTGAGTCGAAATCGTTTTCTCTGCGTTACACTTCATCACATCACATGAAACATGACAAATCCAATCATGTCTTGACTATGTCAAGTATATGCCTTAATTATATGTCTTCTTATAACCCGTACTCAAAAGTAAAAGGGTATATTGCATTTGTGGTAAAATTTAAAAGTGTGTAATATAGTGAGGCATGGAATCTTCGACCCCTGAAGGAAAGTATATATATTCTTAGATCAGGCATCATCAGTAGAGGCATAAAGCTCAAAGTAAACTTCTTCTGTCCAAAGTCCTGTGATACCACTTCAGTACAAGTGTATTTCCCAAATTTCGATTTTGTGGAAGTGATGTAGATGACAGATGTAGGAAAATATTTAAAATGTACAATGTAAAAATGATTAAATATTTAAAAATTCCACAATTGTATTGACTGAGTACGGTATAAAACAGCGTTAACAGCGACCTATTATACGTTCTTTTCGTTCTTGTTTCTGATCTGACTCTCTGAGACATCTCCCTTCTATTTCATACGCTGCGCTACATCAAACAAAAACAGATAGACCTGCCAAAGATTACGTTGTAACATTTACTATTAGTTATTATTTAATTTTGAAAATCAATATGCCAACAATAACTTTTGAATATTTGAACGCTTAATCATTGTTTTCCTTACAGATATTAGATATTTCATACATGCAGCTAAGAAATCTGCCACAAACAATTCCTACATGGGCTTAATGAGATCTTGAGACATTTATAGCGGCTGGAAATCTTTTAGTGAATTACCGTAAAAGCGTTAACATCAAAAGAAATTTGCCAGTCTCGGTTCTGAATTGAAAACCCAATTGAAGACTTCAAGACGATAAGTAAGCTATGACTGTAACGGATTCCTCTGCTCAAAGAATAACCATAAGTAACTTAAAAATTTTAAAGTTACTTTTTCCCGTGATGAATAACCCAAAAATATCTCTCAGTATGTCTTTATATGCCGCTTTACGCCATGTCGAGTTGGCGCTATGAGTGAATTGCAAAGTGGCGCCGCTAAAAATTTAAGCTTGTTCTGGTAAAAATAAGCAATGCGAAGGCCAAATCCATTTTCTAAAGCTTTTTAAATTCATTCGTTCTCTTCTCGTAGAAAGTGATCAGACGTGTTTTTTTTGTTTGCGCCCGCATTTTTCATCTTATTTTTTCAAAGTTCTTGCCGGTTTTTCAATTAATTTATTGAATTATTCTTTAACTTAATTTTATATCTTTTACAGCGGTGCTTTAATAATTGCGTAAAAATAACTAAATAACCTACTTAACGCATTTGTTCGTCGGCAATTGTGCTGTGTTTTAGTTCGCGGACACGGACGAACAGGATGGTGACATGGGATACTTATACTCATCGGCAATTTGATGCTGGGCCAATAATATATATACCCTTTATGGGGGTCGGACACGCTTCTCCTTCCCCTATGTTTTTTTAAGTTAGCATCCAATGGCCACAAATAATATACCTATGGTAGCACTGAGTACGTGGGTACAAATTAAAGACTTAATTTTATGGATCTTCTGTCGTTCGAGCCATAAAAACTCCGTAAGAAAAGCAGATCACCCACGATCAGCCGAGACGCCCTTGCTTGACTTTGTGATATCGGTGCGCGAAAAGCTGTGGGGAATTTCATTTCTCAATGTAATGGCCTGCAGTATAGTTGTGAGGCATGCCGTGCTGTTAAACGACATGTAATGTTCATGAGGCAGACGCGAGTGGTTTCAAAATGTGATCGAGGGTTTTATGAAGCAATATGATTTTGGCCTTTGGCCATGGATACCATTTTTGAAGTTACAGTTGCTGGCTGAGTTCTCCGCATGCAAGAAGTTTACCCGCTGGAGTAAACTACTGTCTCGCGGCCGCCCGAAAACTGACTCCCACCACCCCTTCAGTGTAACAGTTGATTTCTTTTGACAGTTTCACAATTTTCTGCCACTTTTTGGGCAGGAGCAATTTGGTTGTGAAAGAATACAAGAATAGAAGAAAAGCCCCAAAAACTTTCCCCAGCAAGCAGACTAATACTGTATCCTTATCTTTCCGCTCTACTTCGACCTTTTAAGTTACTTACCAGAATAAAGAAGTAGTAAGCTCAGCCCCTCTTTTTATCTTGAGACCATTCGTCTCGTCGTGGAGGAGGGGTTCTCATTGCAGTGGACTCTAATTTCACGTCGGATCATTTCATAGTCGTCTCAACAAAGACCCAAATTCCTGTGCGTATAACTTTATTCCGCCAGGCTTTTATATTTTCATTCCACCTTCTTTTCGGATATCTCTATATACGAGCAGCACCTGTTCGCCTTTAAACTATTTTCCTATCAAATAAATAAAGACCATATAATAGTTCTTGGGTGATTTCAATTTGCCTGGTACTGTTTGCTCGGTAAACGAGTCTAAAAATATTGTGCCAAAGTCACGAAATGTCTTAATTGACAGCTTATAGACCTGTTCCAGTGAACCATGTGACAAATTTTGGGTCGATTGCTCGCTGTTTGTTTTGTTTCGATCCGACCATAACGTTGCTAACCCGAGCCTTTCTGCAATTATATCTAAAAATCCTACCATCCTACATACAAAGTATCGGTCAATATAAGACTTAAGGTATTCGATCGATCGGTATGAAATTTGAACGCAGTCCGCTGCTTTCGTAAATCCGAGTTTACGAAATAATCATTAGGGATTATGATTGGTCCGCTTTGTACATGTGCTCTGACGCTATGAAAGGAACAAATATTGTTATAAAAGTACTTGACATTACTTTCTATACCCGTACTAAAAAGTATATTGTATTTGTGGTAAAAGTGGATGTGTGTAACATAGAGAAAGAAAAATGTCCGACCCTATAAAAGTATATATATTCTAATCAGCATCAATAGCCGAGTCGATATAGCCCATGCCCTTCGTCCGTAAGTCTGTCCGTCTGACTGTCTCTGGTTTGTCGCACATTGCTCGGAGGCTATAAGCCACACTATATCCAATATTTTTTCCAGACTGATGTGTTCTCTCACTCCTAGAAAAGTTTAAAAATTTTGCCCGCCCCACTTCCGCCCCTTTCACAAAGGGCGCACATCTGGCGTCCACAATTTTGAAGATAGCAGAAAACTAAAACCAGTAGTATAGCCAAATATACAAAACCATTTCGAGGAACATCAATCCCTCTCTTTCGCACTCACACAAAACGAGTCGATTTGGTTTTTCGGGTACAAATGAACGCCTGATCTCAGAGACTATAAGAGCTAGAGCAAACCAAACTTTTCTGTCAAGACCCTGTGATACCAAAACCTGAAAAGTGTATTTCAAAATTTCGCCCCGCCCCCTTCCGCCACCACAAAAAGACGAAAATCCGCAATTTTAAAAGATAGGAAAACGAAAATGCAGTTTCGGGGATAACACCATATCTACCAGATGTCAGATTGTCATATCTACCTCAGATTGTAGCCAAAACACCCAAAATGAATTTTCAGCGGAACGTACTTGGTGGGGTTGCCCCCCGCAACAAAAATATACATTTTATTAGGTTGATTCTCTCACACACTCACACACCTCACGCTCTGCCTCGTGCAGTGTACGTGTGCCGTGAGAATCCGATGTAGATTAGTATTTACAGATGCAGCAAAACAAATGTAAAATGTAAAAAGCTGAAACAAATATTTGCAAAATTCCACATAAATCACATGTGTACTGACTGAGTACGGGGTGAGAAAAGTAGAGTCGTGCTTTACAGCAGACTCTCGTATGTTCTTTTCGTTGATTATTATGTCATTGCATTTGGTTTACCGATTAGATTCAAAAGTGCCTCCTTAGTTTTGTTAGACCTATTCAGCCTTCTAAAACACAAAATTAAGACTTTATATACCTGGTCGAAATAAATATTGGACATTCAATTTTTTCTTTTAAAGTAAACGTATTTGCTTATTTTTATTTTTTAAAATTTATTCGCAAGTATAAAGAGAAAAATGCATTGAAATAAAATTAATTTTTGTAAATATCTGATCCTTTTCGAGAAAATTCAGGTCCTTATTTTGTTAGCCTTTAGAAATAATTATTGTACACTAAAAAATACAAATAATTTTTAGTACAAAAATTAGAACAAATAAATTTGTTTTTTACTTATTAGGTGTATTGCCTCCACGCTTTGAAATAACTTCAGCCAAGCGATTAGGCAATATAGAATTACATTTTTGAGCGTTTTTTCGTCGATTGGCCCCTTTCTTCGATAATGGGCTTTTGAGCTGCACCAAATTTTTCAAATTGTCGCCTATTGCTATAAACTTGGTGGACAGTATTTTATTTAAAACATTCGATTGGGTTTTAAATAGGAATTCATGCAGGCCACCCCTAAAATATCTATTTTTCAGTCCTTAAAGAACTGTTTTGTGGTTTTGGATACGGAATGCAAAGGGCATCCCTGTTGAAAAACAAACTTTTAATTCCCAATATGTTTCCTTCCAAAACGGTATTAATACGTCGTCTATGAGGCTTATATATGTTGAGAAATTCTATCTGGAGATGACATAACAGGGGATCTTCCGGGTGTACAAATGCAGCTAATACCATAAGCGAGCCGCCCCAAAATTTCGAAATTGTGCCTCACGGCGGGTATCTCTCCAGCATCATTTTGAAATCGCCAGACCATCTACCAAGTTGAACTTTTTTCGCCCCTGAAGATACCTTGCTCCATTCCATTCATCATTGTCCAAAATCTTTACTTTTGCAAATTCCAGACTAGCTGCTTTGTGCCTTTGGCAGAGCAGCATAGGCTTGGTGTACTATTTTTCCATACTTAATGTTACTATCTGAACTTAAAATTGGCTGAATACGACGGGTAATACGATGTAAGAGACATTTAGCCTTTATATCCCGTGAACTAGTCGCTGTATTTAAATCCAAAAATTATTTATTTGTCGTTTTGTCCTCGATCAGACACTAAGCAAGGTCGGCCGGTTTTACTGTTTTATTATATCCTGACGGGTTTTTTTTTTGACAGTATTCTTGCTTTATTTCCTGTATTGGCTATTTCTCGAATGCTTTTCCCCTCCCTGTGCAAATTAAGGATAGTTTTTTGCATATTCTCCGACAAACTTTAATCCATTCCCCATTTTTACTTTTATTAACGTGGAAACTGTATTAAATGAACTTTTATTTAGCCTTTGATTGTTAAATTTTATTTTACTGTTCAGGCTAAAAAATAAAAAATACTCACTTTTAACTACGAAAAAACTTGAATACACAGTCAATTAGCACCACTTTTCTGATGGGGTACCAATAATTATTTCGTACTAGAAAAAAAAAAACACGTCTGCAAAAAAATCGGGGAGAAAAGTCCCCGAATAAAAAATATATACTTTTAACCTGCCGTTACTTTCTTGATACGCGTAGATATATATTCAAAAAATGTGTATAGTAAAACAAGTTGACCTGCTCGCTTCGCTGCTTACTATTTAATGTTTAGCAATTAATCGAAATTAAACAAGGATAATTTAGTTTATAATATAGTTTATTTATTGGAATGCTTTGTGATAACATTTTTTTTCCGCCGGTACAATGAATAATTAAGGCCGAAGGATTTGCCTACTAGAGCACGCTATATAAAGTTGACCATGTGCCCATTTAAATGCTCCAAATTTAAACCAAACATTTGCAACGACTTGAAACCAAAATGGTTGGTTTAAACACACATTTTCAAAGGCAATAAATATACTTACACAAAATCGAATTTTTTCAGAAAACAATTTTTTCACAGTGTTACAGAATGACACAAAATGAAATGAAATAGGCGTTCACACACATTTTTACACCAAATTTGATATTTTTTTTACCGCATGCAATTTGGTGCACGCGTTTACCGGAGATAGATGCATACACACAGATTTTTTCTACAAATTTATAGTATAGATTTGGAAACACACTCTGAATCAAGTATTCTTTCGAAAAATTCCGTGCATTAACGGTGTAACAGTTCGTGCAAAAAATTTAAGGAAGTATCGTTTTGCAATTGAACACACATACATTTGAGGTCAATCTACGTGTTTTCACAAAGTGCCAAAAATAAGGTGTTTTCAAACACGCATCAGAATAGTTCCTAAGATACATACATACTTCCCAATACCAAAAGGAACCTATTAATAGACAAGTAAG
>CM019042.1:20826642-20845799 GCA_009664405.1 Drosophila bifasciata | reverse complement strand
AATCGCCAGAGTATTTCAGCAAAAACTCAAGTTTATGATGGATGTGTTTACTAAGTATCGAGTTTTGGGTGACACACATCGCTGTTATATGTGTACCGGGTGGAATGGCAGAAGCGTGGACTCACCGCATGCTCATATCCTAAATTTGGTTGTTGAACAAATTACGTTCAAATGAAGTGGATGACATCATATCAGCTGAAATTCCTGATCCAGTCACTGATCCTCACCTACACGACATTGTGACGACACAGATGGTGCATGGACCGTGCGGTGCATTAAATCCATTATCGCCTTGCATGGCTGATGGAAAGTGCGCAAAACGATATCCGCGACCGTTAGTTGCTGAAACAGTCATGTGGAACGATGATATCCAGTTTATCGTCGGCGTTCAAGAGAAGATAATGGTCGAACTATCAAAGTTAAAGTTCAAAAATCAAGAGATTGAGATCGGAAATTAATTCATTGTACCATATTGCCCGCTCCTATCACGAATTTTCCGCAAACACATGCAAAAACGTTGAGAGTTGTCATTCGGCCAAATCAATCAAATATTTGTAATCACCAAAACGAAATGTTACATAAAACGAAGTTATCTGGTGGCGAAACGGAGTTCGCCGGGTTTGCTTAGAAATTTCTTATTTTGTGAAATGAAATACAATTATATAAAAAATAAGTCGGGTTTTCCTTTGACGCAATAACTCCAGAACCGATTTGCACGGTTTTGCATTCGTTGAAAGGTCTCGGGCCCGTTAGGTTTATAGCAAAAGAAAATTCACGACAAATTTCAAAAGAAAAGCGGAAAAATGCATTTGTATTATCTACATATACACTACATACAGCGCCAAACCAATTTTTAAGTAGGCGCCGGTGCGTGATACATTGTTTGCTCTGACAGCTACTCATTGTTCTCGGCTCAGTTAATTTCATGTGACAAAACCGGGGGTTGTGTTCACTGTGCCATCGGATACGCACAAATTTGCCACAAAGAGCGGGTTTGTACCCCAACAGGTGAACATGTGCGAAGATTCAATGCACCCACCGTTAATGATGTTTGCTGCAATTATTGTTGGCGGTCCAACTAAAAGACTAAAGACATTGTCGTTCAGCGAAGAAGCAATATCATTCATCGTGTAAACGAGACACATCGTTTTGTACGATGCATTACAATATCCAATCATTTATTGGCGAGGGCAAGACGGATACGACATCACGTAGAAGATGGTCGATCCAATTACAGGTACAATATTCACACAATAATTATTGCTATTATTATTATTATTTATTATTAGTGTTTGCGGGATAAATTTAGAAAATCAAAAAATGTGGTTTTACCGCATCAAGCACTGCAAAATATAAAACGGATAATTTCGTCGATGATGGTGGATCAGCTGAATGTGCGGTGCATTATACAGGAACACAACAGTTAAAGAGACGAATTATTGAACAGTAACAAAAATTTTTCACGCTTTGTAATGCTGTGGTTAATTGTTCAAAACAGCATTGGAACGAATGCCATCGGATACGCAAAATTTGTCATAAGAGCGGATTGTACACCAACAGGTGAACATGTGCGAAGATTCAATGCACTTCACGTTTGATGTTGCATGTGCAAACGAAATGGCGATCAAACTAAATCGCGAGACATTGTCGTGGCGAAAAGGAATATCATGCATCGGTTTGCGAGACACATAGTTGTGAATGCGTACAATATATGGTTTATTGGTAATATTAAGACGGATATACATCACGTTTAAAATTTTCGATCCAATTATAGGTTCAATATTCACACAATAATTATTGCTATTATTGTTCCAAAAATTCATTTAAATTTGCATTTTCAGGCGTATCAACGAATAAAAATTTAAAAGCGCATGGTGTACTATGCGTATCGTATGATGATTCGTACAAATGAGGAGAATGTCATTCTAAAGTGCCGTCGGCCATTTTGACGCCTCTATTCGTTGTTTGCATGTATGTTAAAGTCGAGACCGAACGTTTAGCATCCGAAAATCAGGCAAAAACTACGATCAGAATCATATACACTTTGCGTGATGTTTTTCATTCAGATGGTGATGTTCAAAATATTGACGTCTGACGATTCTTGTTTAATCATCTTATGTATTTCGGAACTGGTCACATGCACGAATACGTTGAAGACGCATCTTCATTTAATTGTGGAACTCCAGAGTTATGTATTACGTTTACAAAAAAATCAAATAAATAAGTTTAACGTGACATTGTAACCGGCCAAAACCAAGACGCCATGAGTTCAGCCCAGAATTTCAACGAAAACTTTTTTTATGATGGATCTGCTTACTAAGTATCGAGTTTTACTGACACACGTTGTTTCTTACGGGCCCGGTGGATTCCCCAGCAGAAGCGTGGACTACCGCTATATAAGAAAATTAAATACAAAAATGAACAAATTATTCAAATGAAGTGGATGACATTATCTTACCAAGCTTTGCTTTAATCCATCACTTTCCCCACCTACACGATGTTTTGACGACCCAGATGGTGCGTCCTCCGTTTTGCATTGAATCCGAACCTGTTAATAATTTTATTAAAGATCTCAAAACGATTTCCGCACATCCAAATAAATTAAAACAGTCAAAGAACGATGGATATCACTTTATCGTCGCGTTCAAGAGAAGATAATGGTTTTAAATATCGTATTCAGTTCAAAACAAGATGTGAGATATGTGGAATTTTCAATTGTTTTATCACGTTTTTACAAAACACATTTTAAATTTGTTTGCTGCATCTGTCAAATACATCTAATATTTTGTTCTCACCACAACAAATGTTACATAAAACGAAGCAGATCTGCGAGCGTGGCGAAAGAGATTCGCTGCAGCCGCTACCGCCATCTTATTTGTAAATGAAAATGTATATTTTGTTGGTAAATATAAAACAAACAAAAATTGTTCTGCATATTTTAATTCATCATTGTGGTTACAATAAACGATCCGATCTGGTGGCGAAACGGAGTTCGCCGGGTTTTTTATACTACTATATACTGCATTTTTTTTTTTTTTTGACCTATCTTCCAAAACGCACGGACCGATTTCGTCTTTTTGTGGGTTGGGGCGAAATTTCAAATACACTTGTTCAGGTTTGGTAAAACAGGAAAATTCCACAGAAAAGTTTGGTTGCTGTATTTTTATAGTCTACTGAGATCAAGGCGACAATAAAAACCAAATCGAAACCAATTTTTGTGTGAGTGCGAGCGAGTGGGGGATAAGTTTTTTGTTTGTTTTTCTTTATTGTGGCTATATTAATGATCCGGATCCGGATTCAGATTTGGGCCCCCGGTATTGTATTCACTGTGCCATCGGATTCTGCATTTTTCGTTTTCTGCTATCTTCTAAATTGTGACGCCACAGGTGAACATGTGCGCCCTTTGTGGGGCGGAAGTGGGCGGGAATGATTTTGAAACAATTTTCTAGGAGTGGATATCACAAGTCTGAAAAATGGTCTTCAGCGAAGCATAGCCTTCGAGCAATGATCGTGAAAACAGACGGACGGACAGACATGGCTATATCGATCATTTATTGATGCTGATCAAGAATATATACACTTTATAGAGGTAAATATACGAAAAATTACGGTCCCTCTATTTTGCACACAAAAATCGAGTCGATCTGCTTTTTTGTATTTTTTATCGCCTAGATCTCAAAGACTATAAAAGCTAGAACAACCAAAAAATTTTGGTTTACCCTGCGATACCAAACCTGAAAAGTGTAATTTCAAAAATTTCGCCCCGCCCCCTTCCGCCCCAGTATTTAGACGAACGCAACAAAATATACAGTTTTATTAGAGAAGTTCAACTACAATCACACTCACGCTCTGCCTCGTGCAGTGTACGTGTACTGTTGTGAGAACTGAAATAGATGTAGATGACAGATGCAAAACAAACAAAAAATAAAATTAAAAAAATTATACAACATTTGAAAATTCCACATAAAACACATGTGTACTGACTGGTGGGGAAAAAAGTAGAGTCGCGTTTGCAACTTAGTTATGAATTTATACATATATGGTTTTCGAGTACGGGTATAAAAAATTTAGCTCGACAATATGGTAAAGAATTGGCAGATCCAGTATGTCGATGATTGGAATGCCATTCCACTCCAAATGAGTATTCCCAAAACACAATTTACAAAATTCTAAAAATCATTCCTTAATAAAATATAAAAATATGACGAATGGGTCCAGAAATTTCTCCAGTCGATTTGAAGGGTTTGAAGCTCTAAAGCCAAGATTTTCTGCCGAATGTAAGCCTCCAGCACAATTATTGAAAAAATTTACATTTTCCGATACAGAATCATACTACATATTTAGTTTGTTCAATTTGAGTATAGTTTAAAGAGGCTCATAAAAGTCCGACAAATTGTTAAATGAAATAAAAAACATTTAATTTTTCCATTATCATTATGAAACCGCATAAAAAACATTGAAGCAATTTTTACACAGCATCATTAGTAGGCAGATGTTAACAACAATTGTTATGCATAAGTTAAGACTAGGTCGTAATTTGTAGTTCCCAACATTTTCACGGTTAAGGTATCTACAAATTTAAAAACAATGGTTTTCATCAAGGATCTGCAACATAAGCCATCATGACACAGCTAAGATCACTTCAAAATGACTGACAATAGTAATTTTATAGAGCTTTGCCTGAAATATATCAAAGTAAACCAAACCGCTTGATCAAAACAACAACACGACCAAAAAATATTTGTCTATCTGAAAAATTTTGATTAGTCTTCATTAATTTATATGCCCATTATGAAGGCTATATTTGATCACTATTTCTTTGTATAAATTGACGAGTCTTTTTAGGAAAAAAAGAAAAATTACTCTGTATCTCACAAAAACATATAAACTTTTATATGAAATCTATGTTAAGTACTGCACTATTGAATGATTTTATATATCCACATGTAAAACAGTATATATAAAGGATAACTATATGTCTTACTGAAGGACAGGCCATCCGTGATAAAATTTTATTTTTTTGGGATTCCATTTAGATATGGAATAAAAGACTAAAAAGCTAGAGCAAATAAAATCTTGATGTGATCTACCTCTCCCTATTTTATCTTTCGCCCCGCCCACGCCATCATCACAAATCGCAATTTTGAAGTTAAAAACCAAATTGGGTATGGTTTGGAATGACAAATATATAATGAATCCCGAATATGTGAGGAATCTTATATTGTAGCCTGAATGTAAATGAATTGTTACTCCAAAACTCAACATTCACGCGTTCAAAAACTTGATAATTTCAGTTCTGTCATTTGGATAAGATGATTTTCGGCACAAAGCCTTCAATGTTCTGCACAGTACTAGCCGTTCAAACATGCGACCATCCACCATCCTTTTCGGTGATGGTCCATAAAGTTTTGCCGTTCCGAATATATCCCAGTGATTCCAATGTTATAATGTGAATTATTTCTTTGAATTATTTGTCGATATTTTTTATATTAAATTTTTGCATTATTTATTTATTTGTAATAGTTAGATGTAATTATAATAACCTCTAACTTATTTTCCTTCGGCTTGCTTCTATACATATTTACATTATATATATATATATTGGCCGATTACATATTTACATTCCATCCAAATTAGGTCATAAGAGCTGATACATGTTTTTTCCTAAATAAAAACAAATTATTTTGGTGATATTTTCGGGGTGGGGTTTTCGAAAAACGATAGGGGCACCTGTATCGGAATATTTGGTTTTTGAAAAATTTAAAGTTGCAGTACAGTTGGTGAGGATATGTTTCATTGTAAGATCGTTTGCTTTGTTCAGGGCGTTTAAAAGGGCCCCCACAATATATAGTCCCCATAAATAGTAAATGAATTATTAGCCACTAGATAGTTTTAAGATAGGATAAGCAACGTATAACCCCATGTAGTGTTAAGTCAGCGCAAGGAGCGGCAGAAATATAACAATTGGCCGGTGGCCGCAACAGAAACCACGGCGCCTATAAAAATGGATTTTGACCCCGTTCAAACAACATTTGCCCCACGGTGCCGCGCGCAAACTTGAAACGTAACCATCAAGGGACAAAGAAAAGTCCCTTCAAGGATGGCCGGCAATAGATCGTGTCGAGGCGTAGTCTCGAGGCGCTAGAGAGAGAGTAACGGACCGAGGTTCGAAAAACAACAACCCAGCCAAAAATATTTTTCGAAGACAGAAAAAATTTTGCTTAGTCTTGGAAAAATATGGACCCTACGCAAGCGACCGCCAAGCGGAGGAGTTGTTTTTTTAAATTGCGATCGAGTCGACAAAGGCAAAGACACTCAATCTCACAAAAAAACCTCGTCTCACAGATTAAAACTCGGTAAGCGACAGCTAGATTTCAATTTATATCCACATGGGAAAACTTGTAGAAACGCATAAATAAAGTGTGGAAACTTAAGAACGACCCCTCCGCCTTTTTATTATTTTGGGATCCATTTAGATATAATGACGTTATCAAATCCACAAATACCCACCCGTATTGGTTCACTTTTGATCCCTACCTTATCTTGTGGCAAACCCATCTGACTGAAATACGCTGATTCGACCCCGACTCATCCCAACGTACAGTTGTACCCCCCTGGTTTCCACCGAGGCAAACAGTTAATGGCCCATCGTAGAGGGCGGTGAGCGAACGTTTTCTGGTGGTCCTGAATTGGACACGACGAAACATCCACCACCCGACACCAGGTCAAGCTTTCAGTGTCCCCTCTGGTTTCCACCGAGGTACACCAACGAGTCCCCGACCCAATAATCGAGTGGTTAGGTGGGCGTGCTCTCTGGTCTTCACCGAACCCGCCGACGGGAAACCCAGCGTTTCGTTATGCATAAAGGGCGTACTTCTGGTCTTCACCGAGATACGCCGGGGCGTCCATAACCCAGTGAATCAACTGGTTAGGTTTATTGTACTCCCCTGGTTTCACCGAGATACGCCGAGGTATTTATAGCACAGGAGTTATTCAGTTAGTCGAAATGCACTCTCCGGTTCCCTCCGAAGTACGCCGGCGAGGACCTTTATTCGTATCTCCTTACCCCAGTCAGGCGTAGCCATATATATATATATATATATGTCGGACGCGGTTTGGGTTTTGCGTGTCGGCTTTACCGTGTCGCACGGGGAGGTACGCGCTCCCAAATGATCTCGCTAGAAAGCATCTGATCAACCATCGCCGATCTACCCTCTCTCTACGGTCTTACCGTCGCTAGACGCGCCTCTATCCCATCGAGGGTCCTGATACAAATATTCTTGTAAACCCTCGGCAGCCCTGAGTTATCACCCCGGCGAAGGAACTCTTTTACAGCTTTATGACAATTTGGACAGGGTATGATGTTGTCCGGGTTGTTGTAGTGTTGTTGTGTGATTCTTGTGTGTCCTAGTCTGAGTCTAACGATTTTAATTTGGTCACTGCGTATAATGGATTTTTGATGTATATTTTTTAGGTAAAGGGTTGTGTTTGTTGGGATTGTATTTAGTTGTTTGTACCAACTATTGCAAAGTTCTAAGTTTTTTTTGAGTTTTTGAGTTAGCTCTTTCGCAATAAATTTTGTTATGTCTGTAGTGTTGAAGTTTAGGGTAAATGTAGGGGCATATTGTATGTGGATTTGACTGTTGTGTCGGCTAGCTTGTTTCCTTCATTGTTTCAGGTATCCAAAGGAGCTTTATTCTAGGGGCAGTTTTGGTGAGGAGGGATCTAATGGTTATGGGATATAAGTTATTGTTGATGTTCCGGATGGACCTTTAGGGATGCGAGGGAGTCAGAACAAACTATGTAGTTGCCCGTCCTTTTGGAATTAGTTTTTTGCGTCTAGAATGGCTTTGGTTTCGGCTGATAGGATTGACGAGTAGTGGGGTAGAATGCCTCTTTTTAGGATTTAATTTTCGGTGGTGATGGCACAGGTGGCTGTGCTATTTTGTAAAGAACCGTCTGTGTATATGAATGTCTGGTTTCTGTATTTGTCGTTGAGTTCGAGAAAATTGTTGTTTGTATATGATTGGTGGTGTGTTGGATTTGCTAAATTTCTGTAGTGTAGTGTTGATAAGGGAGGGGGGAAATGTCCATTGTGTGGTGTTTGTTTTGTTCGGAAGGGGGAAGTAGGGAATGTTGTGTTGATAATTGCTTCTTTTTTGGGTCCTGTATTGTTTAATGTGTTTGTAAAGTGGTGAGTTTGAGCTGTGTAGTAAGTAGTGTTTTTGTACATTTTAGATGTGTTAAGGTCTCTTTTTGTTCTATAGTGGGTACGTTTGCTTCAAAAAGCAGGTTGGGGATGGGGGTTGAGTGTAGTGCTCCCCGTGAAATGCAATTGCGTTGAATAAAGTTTTAAGTTTTGAGGGTTGATTTAGGGGCGTGGCCGTAGATAAAAAGTGCGTAATCTATTTTTGAGATTAAGGTTGATTTAGTTATATTTATAAGTGCGTGTGTGCTGCAATTTAGTTTCGGGCTTGATAGGCATTTAATTACGTTAAGTTTGTTGTTTAAGGACGGTTGAATTTGTTTTATGTGTGAGTCCCATATGTATTTATTGTTTATTGTTAGTCCTAAGATTTTTAGGTTGGTGACTGAGGGAATTGGGGTATTATTGCATGAAATGTTGCATGTGCAGTTCTGCTTTCGACAAATGTGTAGGTGTTGACATTTTTCAAGGGGAAAGTGAGGCTCCTGAGTTTGAGCACCATTCGTGAATTTTTGAGAAAAGGTTGTTGAGGTTGTAAGTTTGGTTTTTTTGTCTATTGAGGGGGATAATAAGGAAAAAATCGTCGGCATAGGCACTGAATTGTATTTCTTTTTGTAGGCTGATGATGTTAGAAAGTCTGTTGTAGGCAATTAAAAAAAAGAATGACCGATATTGGCGATCCTTGGGGGATGCCGTTGTAGAGTGGATATGGGGAACTAATAATATTTTTTATTTTCAGTCTTATTTTTCTGTTTAACATAAAGTTTTTGACGAAGATAATAATTTTTGGGCCAACTTTCCAGCTGATTAGCTGGTCGACTGTATGTGGACTCCAACCCTGTTAAAGGCCTTTGAAAAGTCAAGGGCAATGACAGAGGTGTGCTTTTGGTTTTCAGCGACTTGGTTATTAGGGTGATCTGCAAGGAGCAGACCGTCTGAAACTGATTTGCCGTGTTTAAAACCTGTTTGGTTGGGGTGGATGAGTTTTTTTTTGGGTTACAAACCACCATAGGCGTTTGGCTATTATTTTTTCTAATAGGCAGCAGTTAAGTGAGATTGGTCTATAGTTGGTTATTATTGTTTTGTTTGAGTTGGGTTTTAGGATAGGTATAACTAGGCTGGTTTTGTAAGATTGCGGGATGTAGTTGTTGAAAATGGTATTAAATAGGCTTGTGATTCTGGATTTTAGTATGTAGCAGGTGTTTTTGATAATGGGGTATGATATTCTATTAAGGCCAGGAGTGGTTCCTTTAAGGGAGTGTAGTGCAGCTAGGAGTTCTATTTGTGTAATGTCAGATTCTATTGTCTGTGCTGTCGCACTGGGTATGTAATTGATTGATTTGGCTGTGTATTTGTTGTCGGTGATCTTTTGGTTGAAGTTTTCGTCTTTGGAGTGGTCTGACCAGTGTTGAGCAAAAAGTTGAGTTATGTGGGATGTGTCTGTCGTGAGCAGGTTGTTGTTTGATCTGTGATACTATGTATAGTTTTTGTTGGGTTAAGTCCGCAGAAACGTCGGATGTTTGCCCAGATTTTGTCTGATGGGGGGTATTGGGTGAAATTGTGGATGTGAAGTCTGTCATAGCTTTATTTTTTTGATATTTTTAGCTCTCTCCGGAAGAGTGCATTAGCTCGTTTGTATTTGAGGAGATATTCGGTACTGTTAAAGTGTTTGAAAGTTTGCCAGGTTTTGAATTTATTTGCACTAAGTTTGGTCAAGGTCTTATTCCACCATGGGGTATTTTTGCTGTAGTGGTGTGGGGTTGTCTGTGGTGTACTGTAATGGGCTGATTGTAGGATTATTTTGTTGAGGATTGCCGCTTCTTTTATTGATGTTTGTACTGTTAGGTATAAGTTTGTTTATGTCATTGGTCATGCCAGTCTGGTTCTTTTGTTTTGAACAAGGGACGAGAGAAGTTTGTTGTTTGTGATTCACTTCCATGGAGGTCGTCGAGTATTTTCCAGTTAGTGTGGGGGGTGAGTTGGGTACAGCATAACGAAAGTTCTATATGGGTGAGTGTGTTGTGAGTTGAAAAGTGGGTGGGTGAGCCGTCGTTAAGTATAGTGAGGATGGTGTTTTGGATAAATTTGGATAGGATTCTGCCTCTTCTGTTGTCTTGGTGTGATCCCCAAAAGTGATGCCAGCTATTGAAATCGCCTAGGATGATTTGGTTGGTGTTGGTATTTTGAGTTTCAAACTGGTCGCTTAAACATTTAAGTGAAAAAGTTTTGTTGGGAGGGATGTATGTTGACAGGATTCTAATTTTGCATTATTAATTTACACTTACATCGAAAATAAAAAACATATAATACGATCATATAAACAGTTTATAAAGAAAAAATGGGGAAAACTAACAACCAAAAAAACATTAGAATTGTATCGGGAAACTTGGAATAAAGATGGTTTGTAGATATGAATTACTCTAAGAATTTGTATATGAATTCTTTGCAAAAACTCCAAGGTTAAAACGTCAACAAGCCTACCGACTGTTCGGTGTCCAAAAAACGAGTATACAAAGTATACTATACTTTGAAAAGAATATATTTTGCTGCAGAATCACATACACAAACCATTCCAATATTATAATTATTCACTTTAGTTATATAAGTCAACAAATATTCCTCCGCCCAAATTGTGCGCATAGGACAGACATGACTTTATTGACTATTTTATATATATTTTATACCCGTACTCGAAGAGTAAAAGGGTCTATTGAATTTGTGTTAAAAGTCCGTCTGTCTGTCTGTCCGTCTTGTTTGTCGCCTATTGCTCGGAGGTTATAAGATGATTTTTGATGAAGATGTAGATAGCTGATGTAGCAAAAATTTAAAATGTAAAAAACTTATAATACATTTGAAAATTCCACATAAATCACATGTGTACTGACTGAGTACGGGTATAAAAGTAGAGTCGCGTTCACAGCGACTTCGTACGTTCTTAATCGTTTTTTCGTGCTTAATTATTTGTGCGTATACAATTCTTCTTGCCTTAGCCACATAGGGACTTTTTTCGCTTTTCCATGTTGCTCTTTTCGATCTATTCAACTCGGGTGCATTGGATTAGGTTAGGTTACAGGGTTTGTCACCGGAGGAGACACAGCAGGCTTTCCCCCGAAGCCTGATTAAAACTGGAGGTGGGCCGGTATCCATAGTTCTCATACTAGCGACCGAGCAACCCACGGACATGCATACGTATCTCAGCGTACACTGTTTCACCTAGGATTGGGCTAATTTCTACGTGTTTTCTTGTCTCCGCCGGACTACCATTAGCCAGCATTCGTGGCAGCGACTTGACCGTACCAAGACCTGTAACCAGCCGGTGTTAAACACTTTCACCGGTACATTTACGGTGAATGACGTTTCGCTCATGATCCTTCCGTACCCTGTAACTAGGATTAACAGTCCGAGTGTACAGTTGTTTCGAGACAGCCCGTCATTTGTTAGTCCCCCAAATAGCTAGCGGTTTAAGCCCTTAGAATTTGAGAGAATAGTTTCACCATGGGACGACTCTGTAGAACTTGTAACTCTTCATTGAATTTATACCCAAACTCGTTTGTTATTTTTAATAGATAAGTAAAGGTTCTTCCCGGTTGTTCAGGACAGGAGCGATGTTAACAGTTTAGCGTAAAAAGCCTGTTGCCGCCCCTCTTCAGATCAGTTAACGCTTTTCCGGGCTGTGAGGTTTTTTAGCTGTATTTTTCTCCAGCAAGCATCTGTGGATTAAATATTCCAAAGATAATTACAACTCCGTTTTCACAAATCGATTCCTAGTGCGATTTTTATACCCGTACTTGAAGAGTAAAAAGGGTATATTGTATTTGTGGTAAAAGTGGATGTGTGTAGCATAGAGAAGGAATCATTTTCGACCCTATAAGGTATATATATTCTTGATCAGCATCAATAGCCGAGTCGATATAGCCATGTCCGTCCGTCTGTCTGTCGTCTGTCTGTCCGTCTTCCGTCTTTTTTTGTCGCCCATTGCTCGGAATAAAAGCTAAGGCAACCAAATTTTTCCAGACTTTGTATATCTCACTCTAGAAAGGTTTTCAAAAAAGGAATTTCGCCCCGCCCAAAAAGGGCGCACATCTGTCGTCCACAATTTTGTGATAACAGGAACCAAGACAAGACCATATCTATTTCTGCATCGGATCGGATTATTGGTCACGCCCCATCGTTTCCGCACCGTAACAAAAGATCTATTTGAAAATCCATCAATTTATAAGATAGAAAAAACTTTCAGTCTATCGTAGAGAATGGTTCAGATTTGGTTCAGATCCACAAAAAAGATGAAAAATCCACAATTTTGAAGATAGCCAAAATTATCGTAAAATGGAATTTGGTTCAGATCGTGCAGTTAGCCACCATTATGGAATTTTCAGCAGCAACCCTCTGCCGTGCAGTGATGTTGTGAGAAGTGATGTAGATGACAGATGTAGGAAAAAAAAATGTTTAAATATTTAAAAATTCACATAAATCACATGTGTACTAAGGAGTACTCTTAACAGCGACTACGTTCTTTCTCGTTTTATTCTCCAACAATATACATATTTTCACACTGTGCATTCCATTTTCAGTTTCCTTTTTTTTCGCCAACGTTATATTATCAGAGAATTCAGCTTTTCTCACCGTCGACTCCAACTATCAGTGCTGCGAAAGTTCTACAATTCCATTTTGTCTGTACAAAACATGAGTACACAGTATACACACACATTATCGTTTCCTGAACCTTAAGACAAAACCGGTTTCTGCAAGCAAGGAATGGAAGAGAATAAAATTATACATTTGTATGTGTGTGTAACATACAGATGCAATGCTCGACTTCCTTTAGCATCGCGTCATGACTCAAACATGTTAAACATGGCCAAATGGTCCATCTCCGACCCGAATGGCCCAGCAAAGGTACTAGGGGACGGATTCCGTCTGTGATACCCAGGCAGTACGCATCTCCTTCAGAAGACCAAGATAAGACCGTAGTAGCCCAGCTGTAAAGACCAAATCAGTAATATTCCCTTCGCCCGTCACCCCAAGGTGCCAGCTCGAGCCCAAGACAACACAACCCACACTCTCGCTACCAGTCCCGTCAGCGCACGACCCTCCATAAGGGGCACGGTCAAGGTTAGTCCCTGCATCAATCCATCTGTTTCCATCTTACTTTGAAACACGCATCCCCGCCAAGCCATCCCCGTAACTCTGACGTCCGCCGAGGCCAAATCCTGAGCATGTGGGAGGTCGAGGTGGACTATACGGCTTACTCCGCAGTGATGGTTGACGAAGATCCCGAGATACAGGAAGACATCCGAGAGGTACGGAGAATTCTTAAGAATAATCGGCACCCCTCGGCGAACTACCATATTGCCGCGATGAGGGGCTTAGTAAGCGTAAGGCGGCGGCGGCAGCACATGCTGCCAGAAGGGGCCACCCAAGCCTGGCAGGTCAAGGGGCGAGCGCCGAAGCTAAAAGTAGTTCACCCTGGTGGTAGGGCTAAAACGCATACGGTGCAGGAGTCGGAGACACAGTACCGGCGGTGATTGGGGGTGCGAGCGCAGGCCCCCCCGGCGTCGACATCCCGTGACTGCAGGAAACCCGAGATGACAATGGAGTGCTTGGCTGCCAAATCGTGTAATGCCACAAGCGAAAGTAGATCCGCAGGAAGAGAGGGACGATAGAGGACCTGGAACCGGGTACCAGCGACGGAAGCTTCGCTTCAATGGCCCCTCAGTGTCGGAGGCAGAGTTGGCCAAAGCCTTCGCCTTGGACACAGCGAGGTGCTACAGAAGGCGGAGCTACAAGTCACGGCTCCCAAACATCCAGGTCGACTCGAGTCCACTATCCTGGGACGGAGGAGGAGGCTCAGACCCGACGCAAACGGTTTCGAGATACAGGGCATCGGTAAAATACCTTCTCGTGGTATAAGCCAAAGACCCCCGAAACGCTAACCGCGAGGGAAATGAACCTAAGGAAAAAGCACGATCAGAACGTGCGGAGGTACGAGCAGCGCTGAACGGAGTCGCTCATGCCAACGGAGACCGGACCCCCGCTGAAGCGTACACGCGACGGTCGCAGAGAGGACCCCGCCGTCGTCATGCACCGTAAGCAGTAGCTGGCACGAACACGATGGTGGACCAACCCTCAACGTCATCGTATCCGGAGGAAGCAGAGGGCAAGACCATACCTCGCCGCAGAACACGGCAGGCGCAAAAGGTACCAACGCCCTCTGTAAAGGCAACGGTGGAACCGACTGGCCGAGGAAACCAGGTTCAAAGCGGCAGAGCACGGATAATCTCCATAGAGCTTCCTGTTTTAGCTGCAGCTACGAAACCAGAGACATTCTTGGTTAGCCTTAGGAGCACCGCCCCGAGGCACCGCAGACACACCATTATTTTTACCGAAGCCACCCTGGAAGGAAAGATATCGGACGTTAACCTTTGAAGGCAACCTCAGAAGATTCTTTACCGCCATTAAGGATGCCATTGTTCGCGCGCAGACAAACAGACAGCCGTTTTATTTGCGAGGATGGGGCATCAAGTGGTATAAGGAAGCCAAAGCAGGCCTTTGCTTTAGCAGAAACTCTCGAAGTTTCAAAACCACGTCCACTTGGTTTTGTGAGTGAACTTTGACCAGGAGCGGCTCTCTGCGTGGTCGATGAGATTCCCAGGAGAACGATCATGAAGGTGGATTCACTCCCCCAATCAAGGCGGATGAAGACACACTTGTCCTGAATCAAGGCTCAGAACCGACCCTAGGAACGTCAGACTGGACCATCACACGGTCGGATATCGCGATACAAAGGGAACGGCGCGAAAATCTGGATCAGTACTGGTCAAAAAGCCTTGCCAAACTCAGCGAAAAGGAATCATCGGCGGACCCTGCTGCGGTTTTATGGACGAGAAGGCGGTAGACGTGGCCTCATCCAAGAGCCCTGACCGTTAAGGAGGGTTCGGGGACTTGAACGGTCGCGGATACCGCCTTCTCACGCTACACCTCGGGTAAGCCAAGGCCTGGTATCGAGCCAGCGAGCTTAATATTCTGTTTTCTTGCAGGTACAGCACTCCGACCTAACGGTGGCACTATGTGGCGAGAGGAAGGACGAATAACCTATGCCTGGCCTCGGCATACCGTATGAGGAAGAGGACCCACCCTCGGGATGTCAGGGCCCTAATCAACCAAGCGCGGAAAGAGGGTCTCGACATCATCCTAGTTTGCGACGCGAATGCCCAATACCTCCCTTTGGGGAAGCACGGGCACAAATTCCAGAGGGAGTTTTCTGTTCGAGTACATTCTGTCCACAAATCTTGTTGTGCATCCGAAGACCACCCCCACCTTCCGCGACAGAACCGTGCAGAGGTTATTGATATAACACTTTGCCCGGACAGTGACTCCCCAACATTGATGATTGGCATGTGCCCGATGAGTGTTCCTTCGGACCACTACCGGGATAGTGTTAAGCATCAAATGGAACAAGAAAGGCCCAAGGCCTACCGCAATCCCAAGCGGATGGACTGGAGCCGCTTCGCCTGTGGCGCCGTAAGGAGCACTTCCCTCCCTACCGAACGGAACATCCTTCAAACGGAAGCACTAGAGGAAGTGGCTCAGAATGTCACTAAAAGCCCACTAAAGTCACGCAGCGCCCTCCTTGAATCTGCCCGATCAGCGGACTCAAAGTCTCAATCGCATTCCGTGGTGGACGCGGGATCAGAAAGCGAAGTCAGAAGCAAGAGAGCCGTCTGGGGTTAACCCCAAAAGACAGAACCGGTGTTGCCCCTCACAAAAAATATAAGATACCAAACTCAAACGACCAGCAATTGGTGGAACGATAAACGCGAATGCCCATCACCCCTTTGGGAAGCACGGGCACAACAAATTCCAGAGGAGTTTCTCTGTTCGAGTACATTCTGTCCACAAATCTTGTTGTGCAACCGTGAGACCACCCACCTTCCGCAACAGGAACCGTGCAGACAGTGACTCTCAACCATTGATGTTATTGGTCCGATAGTAACTACTTTAAGCCTCGACAACTCCCAACCATTGATGATTGGCATGTGTCCGATGAGTGTTCCTTCTCGCCTGACCACTACAATCACAATCCGGAGAGCAGAGGAAGTTCAAATGGAACAACCAGGCCTACCGCAATCCCAAGGATAGGAACGTACACTTCCCCTACCGGAACGGAACATCCTTAAACGGAACGAGGAAGTGGCTCAGAATGTCTCTAAAAGCCCACTAAAGTCACTAAAGGAAGGCCCCTCCCGAATCCCCGATCAGCGGACCTCCAAAGTCAATCACAATCCAGTCGCGGGGCAAGAAGGAGAAAAAAGACAGAACTGGTTCTCACGAGAAAAATATAAGATAAAACTTCAAAGACCAGCAATTGGTAAACGACGCTGCTTTAAGCCAGGGCATTTGGTGTCCTAGACTCAAACCTCCCGGAAGAAAAACACGGAGGGAAAGGGAAGAAAAAAAAGGCAATGGCTGCTTTCTACATTTGAAGACCTTTTGCGAACATGGGCTTACAAACCGCACAACATTGGATGTATACAGCGGTAATAAGACCCATTCTGACGTACGGATGCTTGGTGGTGGAAGCGGCCAACAAATTTCTACATCCCTCCCAGAGAACCTCCGAAAAGTCCAACGGACTCGAGGTACGCCTCCCCGTCACTACCCCAACTAACACCCCACAGGCTGCTCTAGACACCATGCTAAACCTGATGCTCCATAGACCCTCCACCTCGCGTAAGCATGCAGGCGACAAGCGCCGAGACTTCAGCCGCGCGGTGCTCTTCGCCATCGCCTTATGGCCACGCCACAATACCTGTGGCGGAGAAAGCGGAACGGGAACTACTGTGCCCTGGAGTTTTCGTGGAAGAGAAATTTTAAAGGACACATACCGGACAGAGGGAATTCGGATGCCCCTAGCGAACGTGTTTCCATCTTCACCGACGGGTCAAAGACAGTCGAAGGACAGGAGCTGGAATCTTCGGAAGAACTAAACCAACATATCCCTAAGACTACCAGACTGGTGCAGTGTATTTCATGCGGAGATATACGTAATATGGCAAGCGGCAAAGTTGGTATATACCTTGAGATACCTGAGAACATAGTAATCTGCGTTGACAGTCAAGCTGCTATCAAAGCCCTGGTTTTCTGTAAGATACGGTGGACGCAGCTCAACCGGATCAGGGCGCACTCAATCACACCTACGTGGGTCCCGGCTCACATCGACATCGCGGGCAACGAGAGTGCGAACGAGTGTGCCAGAAATGGATCGGTTAAGCCACCGGCGGACGCAGTCAGCGAAATACGAAGGTTGCTGCGAGACATCATCTCGCAGATGATGGGTTGAGCTAGAACGAGATCAGACAGACGGTGGAACACAAACACCCAACTGTGAGATCTCACGCCCGCCCTGGCCCCACTATAACCCAAACGCACCAAGACCTCCCTCCTAGGTTTCAGGAAAAGTCAGGTGCGAACACTGATGGGAGTTATAACAGGGCACTGGTTCATCGGCCACGAAAATAATTAGGTGTACAGATTGCCCCACCATGACTTCTGTTCTCTGTGGCTGACCTGCACCCATGGAAAAAGTCATCACCGAATACTCGGCAGCGCCTTCACGAGGACTTGATAGCCTGGGCAAAATGCCTCTAGAGAAGCTGATGGTTCTTATTGAGGCCTCGATGGTTCACGAAACCCCTAGGCACCGGCCAATCCCATGACGAGTGGTATCATCAATGGGTAATTTTTTGCCTCCGGAGTGACCCTCGACTTCGGTGAGCAGCCCTATAAACCCAACCTAACCTAACCCACCAGATAAATATTCTCCCTCATTTCTGCCTCGCCTTGATTACGAGACTAGCCGTGCTTTGAAAGAGCAGCACATTACGACCCACAGAGTCGTAATCAACCTAGCTCACCTGGTCTGCACCGACAATCGCGATAGTCTCCTCGTGACTTTCTGAATTTGGTTGTTCTAGCTCTTATAGCCTCCGGAGTAATGGCGACAAAACAAGACGGACAGACAGACGGACGGACAGACATGACTATATCGACTCGGCTATTGATGCCAATCAAGAATATATATATACTTTATGGGGTCGTAAATGATTCCTTCTCTATGTTACACATATCCAATTTTTTACACAATATATAATATAAGCATTTTCTACTCTTCGAGTACGGGTATAAAAAAACATCGACGTAGACATAAAAAATATAACCTCAATCTTGTGGCTAATCCGTACTCGAAGAGTAAAAGGGTATATTGAATTTGTTTTGTCGTGTTTGTCTCCTATTGCTCGAGGCTATATAGGAGCTAAAGCAAACCAAATTTTTTCCCATACTGATGTTATCTTTCACTCTAAAAAAAGTAAAAATTTCGCCCCGCCTACTTTTGTTCCTCAAAAGGCGCATCTGTGGCGCCCACCAATTTAGAAGATAAAAAACGAAAATGGGGGATCATAGGGGTTCTCTGTGAGGGATTCAACCCTCGGTGTTAGCATTCCAGCTACGCAAGCGGCTGCCTCGCTCTCGCCCTCATAATAAGAACGGTTTTCCCCGGCGACACTCTCGCGCGAAGTTTACTACGATCGCGCCTCCCCCCACGCATACGCTCCCGCTCTCGCTGCCGACAGCCCTCGGTAGCTTGAGCGCAACTTATATTCAATACGCCTTTATATCCGAAGCGACACGGTCTTTCGCACGCGAGTACACCTTTGTACATATGCATATATCACACAATAAACTGAAACAAACGTTATCGACCCCGGCTTTTTACTTTGGACGCGCTTGCAACTTTTGAGACGACTAGCGGAACCTTACGACGCCCTTGGCTCAAAACATTGGTCCTTCAGGCCGGATTCTTCATGCTTCCCTACAATGAAATTCTCCAGCTAGGAGCACGGCATCGCCTTCACCACAGGAGGAGTAGAACCACAAGATAAGTACGGTTGCC